>CANXYC012407480.1:0-21646 GCA_948193065.1 Aleurites moluccanus | reverse complement strand
CTTTTAATTTTCCTAGGCCCATGTTGGGGACTTCGCCCCCCCCCCCCCCCCCCCTTTTTCTTTCTGATGTTCTTTTGAATTATGTTCATTCACCATCTTAATAAAGTTCATTTTTATTTAAAAAAAAGTTGGACTACCGTTAATTAATACTACCACCCAATATATATGAATTATGTATTAGGGTTTTCTTTAAGATAGTTAATTCAACCGCCTATAAATAGGCATAGAAACTTGTATTCTAAAAATAACCATGGATTAATGATAAAAAGTGAAAATTTTATCTTTGGATCTTTAATGAACTTGTGAATTTATCGATGGATCTTCCCTTATGGCATTCAAATCAATTCATATTTTTAGTTCTTGATTCAAATAATCAATTGTCGGGATTTATATGACTTATCACTCTCATTCTCATCCCTTTCTAGAACGTGACATCAATATCCTTCTTTATTATACCTCCAGTCTATGCTTCTTCATAAGCATTGGGTGAAGGTCTTATTTGTTTTAAAACTATTTTAATTTCCATGGGGGTCGATTCCAGATCAAGTGTGTTGGGTTTCAAGATATATACATTTGGTTCATATTCTAGTAGATCATTGGGTTCAGATTCATCCTTGGGTTTCGCATCACATACTTGGCTAACAAAAGTGTGCTGCCTGACTTTTCTTTTCAAATGAGTGTGTGAGATATAAAATGACATTAAGTATCTCTAAATCTTTAGATTCATCAATACATCTTCACCAGAAACAACTACCATGTGTAACAATAAAACTTTATTTGGTCATGAAAAATATTTTTTATTTTTCTTTTCTAATTTTCTTTTTTATTTCTCAATTTTTATATTTTTATTTTCAAATTAAAATTAAAAAATAAGAAAATATATTAAAATTTCTTTTCATTTAAAGTTTTCTCTATTATTTCATATCCAATATTATTTCTAAAATTTCTTTCTTGTATTAAAAGATAAATATTATTTTTCATAACTATTTATTTTAAAAGAAAGTGAAAAATATTATAAAATATTTTTTTATAATTTAATGTAATTTTATAAAATTTGAAAAATTATTTTCAGATTTTTCATTTAAAATTTTTTATAATTAAAAAGTAAATTTTAATTTTTTATTTTTTAAAATAATTTTCTAAAAAATATACTTTGTTTTTTTTACAACTAAACAAAGTGTAACACTAAAAAAGAAATTGTTGCATTAATGACTAACACTCTGCAGAAAAAAGGAAACAAGAACCCTTCAAGGGGTGCCAAGGCTACAACTCCTATTTATAATTCATTCTAGGAGCAGTTGTCGTTTCCATTCTACACATCGTGTTCTAGGTTCACTTCCCTAGGTGGAGCGCTTATTACTCTGACTTTGTCGTTTACTCTTTCAGATGTATTAGACGATTTTAATTTTTAGATAACTTCATGTGAATGGACTCCTTCAATCTACTTGCCCTTTAAAATTAATGCACTACAATCAATTAAATTTACTTTATTTAATTAGGCTATTCACAATTACAAGGTTGTTTATTAAATTATGAGCTGAAACCAATTATGACTAATAAAACCTTTTCTTAAAGATAATTACTTTTTTCTTTCCTCTTAATAATATAATATATTAATTTTCTTTGACGAATTACGATTATTGTCATTTCATCTAAATTTCATCCATTTTACTTTTAATAATAGAAGTATTTCAGTCTTTTTACCTAAATTTTTTCTTTTTTTTGTCACCCAAACTCCTCTTTTACTTTTTTCTCTCCACCTAAATTCACCTCCTCATCTCTTTCTCTTTCTCTAATCCCCTCCATTCTTTTTTCACCTGAACTTATTCTTCTTCATTTGAACTTATTCTTTTTCACCCAAATTACTCGCCGCTACCGCTACCACAAAGCTTACTCTTAAAAAAAAAAACCATTAAAATCTCAATTCTCCTTAATAGAACGTCAACAACACAACAAAGAATTTTTTTCTCTTAATTTCATAATTCTCAATTCTCATTTTCTTATCCTTTCTCTTCAAAACATCATTCACTATATCTATAAGTATTATTAATTTCATAAATTTTGAACCCAATTTTAAGATGGGAATCATTAGATATGAATGAATTGGATATTGGGTATTTAGGAGAAGATTGAAAAAGATAATAGAGATTAAGAATTGGATTTTATATGTTGATATTGAGAAGATTTTATAGTTGTGAGGAAAGATTTTCTTTTGATTTTTTTTTTCTATTCATCCACCTCTATCCTTTCTTTTTTTCTCTTTATTTTTCCTCACTTTCTTACTAAATTTTCTTTCGCTTTCTCTTTTACCAAACAATACACGATAGTGAGGGAAGATTTATACATAACAATATGGAATCATAATTTCCAACGAAATGAATGGATTCATGGCCAAAAATTTTGTGATTGGATTTTGGGAAGGAAACAGAAGACGCCATAAACTTGGATTCTTTTTGGATTTCATTTTTCATTTTTTTAATTTATTTAAATTTTTAATTTTAATATATTTAGAACATAAAAATAAATTAAATAGAATTTAAACCTACGGGTATTTATGTCATTAAAAGGATATTTTTGATTGACTAACAAAAAATCTGACCAAAATCGAATGGAATGAGGTATTAATATAACAGTTGTAATTCGTCAGGAATAATTAATGTATTTTTGAAACGTTAGAGATATTTAATATATTGGGGGTATTTGGGTGTAAACAACATTTTGAAAAACAGAGTTTTAAAAACACCGGTTCAAAATAAGCTGGGATATATAACTTAAATTTTTTCTATTTTTAAGTTTTGAAATGACGTTTTGAATTAATCTGTCAAATATTCTAAAAATCCGTTTAGCATTTTTTAAATTTCAAAACGGCATTTGATATCTATTTTAAGGACATCCAAACACCCTCATTATATCATTTGTCAGGAAAAAATAATAATTATTCTTTTTTTTAATTAAATCCAATCTGACCTATTAATGTTATTGATTGACCCTAATTTTCATATATATTTAATTTAATTAAATATTTGGTTAAAATTTTTTTAATGTGTGGAGTAACTCCTACAAAAATTAAGTTTATATGAAAACACTTCATTAAAAATTAAATTCATAAAAAGTGGTCTCATTAATTTTTTCGTCTAAGTAAAAAATATTTATACATCAATATATAATTTTTTATTATTCTTTTAACTGATTCGTATATAATAAATTAAATGGATATATTTTTTGTTTTAATATTTAAAATTATCAAAAAAATAATATTTAAATTTAGTAAAAATAATAAGAATTTATATATGTTAAAATATTTTTAAAAAAAATAAGTTAAATAAAAAAAATATCAAAACTCTCATAGACTGTGAGCTCTCGACTAATATGGTATAAACCCTTATAAAAAAATAAATATGTATTTTTCAATAAGATATTTTTTACATATTTAATAGGTTAATAATTTAAGGGAAAAAATTATTATTATTTTTTTTTTTATTTTGCAATGAATATATCATATTAAATTTATTTTTTATCTAATAAAAAATAATTAAGTCAAGTTTAATAGATTTGCTAATGAACAATATACACTTTCATAATCTAATCCCAAAACTTAAACCTTGTTAAAGTGAAAGCAAATTCAATTCCAATTTTCTTTGTAACAAAAGAATATTTTAAAAAATGTTTTCCATTTCATATTAAAAATCTTCTGGCTATTATTTATTGGGCAAATCTTGACTGTAGTGGAGACACATCCTTGTATTTAACATCATGCAGTCTACAACGAACCTAACAAAACAAACCCATACCAAGGAAGAGAAAATAACAAGAACAAGTGGTGTTAAATTAAGTTAGGGCCTTATCTACAGCTTGTGTCTTAAATACTGTCTACGCAATAACAAATGCAATAAAAGTCTACAAGAAAATTATTTCACACATAAAATAATACTGATGGTGATTTAATTTTTTCGACAATTTTTTATTTTATTTGAGTCTTTAAATTTTAATTTATTCTATTCCAATAAATAACAAATAAATTATCACATTTCTTTTATAATCAAAAGTGTTTAGTAGTAGACATTTGAATTTAAATCTTATCAATATTAAATTTTCTTCCATAATATTAATAAAAAGAGATAAATTTATATTTTTTTATATTTTAAATTTTATGGAATTAGTTTTACTTAATTATATTTTGTTAAATTAATAACGCTATAAATTAAATAATTAAAATTAAAAAAATTTAATAATGAATTCTATAAAATTAATAAAATTTAAGTAGTGTTTGATAATTAAAAGTTAAATGTCTCTTAATGATTAAGAAGTCTGAACAATTTAGAGATTTAAATAATTTAAAATTGAATGTCACTTAATTATTTATACTTTAACGTAAATCTGATCCATTAAAAATTGTTAAGAGTTTATATTATTTTTATCAAATAACCATAATTTTTTATAAATTAAGAGACTGTTAAAAGGTAATCAAATACATTTTTATATTCATCAATAAATTTTGTTGTTGTATATGCAAATATCAAATATGAAAAATCAAATATTGGTTTTGCACTATAAATTTATGTTTAAAATCAAACATATTGAAAAAGATTATAACTTTCAAATATTAATTATTTAATGATTTTATTTAAATTTGAAACCATAAATCTTTAACAAGTTATTGATTTATCGAAATCCAAATTCCTTATTGGGTGCAAATAATTTATTTTAAATGAATAATAATTAAATTTATTTATAAATAAAATAAAAATTCATAACAAGGTAAATAATCTCATTTATGTGAGAATTTTAGTGATACATGTTAAATCTTATATGGCAATGCTCCTCGATAATAGGAGATTGAAATTTTTCTAATTCAAAATCACCCTAAGTGCAACTAGTTTTAAAAATCAATGTAAATTAAGTAAATTGAAGAGAAATTTAGAAAATTTTTAGTCCATTTTTATAATGATTTTGTGCAAAAAAAAATTTATTTTTTATATTTATTTTTCTTAAATCTTCGATTTAGAAGATTTAGGGTTCCACTAGTTCGAATTTATATTCAATAGCTTTTACACTTGTAATTGATTCGAAATTTTACCTTTTATATTAGATTTTTAAAATTTCACCTAAACACACAAGTAAATACAATGAATTTAAATTTTAATATCTCTCAAACTAACACAAAGCCATTATAAATGAAAAAGTTTATTCTTAATAGTTTTATAAAGAGTGAACACAAAGGAATATAATTGAAAGCACAAGGTATTCTAAAACAGTGTAAGAAAGTTTTGATGGATTTTGAGCTTATTAATCGCTTAGATGTATTTTTTTTTATCTCATGTTTCTTCACTTAGGAACATTACCCATATATGGGTCTTCATTTTAAGTTCAAAAACTTAGTTATTTTGAAGTGAAAATGACATTTATCAGCTCTCACATCATTTTCAACAGCTAAAAATATCAGCAAATTTTACTTGAAAATGATAGGTAACATTCATTATTTTTCTCTATAATGTTGGTGACTTCTAGGTAACATTTGTTAAATTTCTTTTTGTGTTAGAAGTCCCAATTGATTCTAGAAGGATAAAATTCATTATAGCGAGCGTTTCTTCTGCTTAACTATCTTGGTGAGTAACATTGGTGAATTACCTGTACCACTGGTGAAGTACAATAGTAACGAGAGTGAAATTTCAGTAACTAGGGTGAAGAAAGGAATAAGTAGACCTAAACTAACTGGATGTGAGAAATATAATATGACTTAGATATACTGTAATTATTAGAAGTGTTGGACTCCATTGTGTTTGAGATTAATTTTGATGATAACAAAACATATCAATGTGTTAATTATGCTAATAATTTTATTTGAATTGGTTAAGATATGAGACATCATGATCATTACTAAATCATAGGTTTAATAAATTTGAAAAGATTTTAATGGTAAATTTCAATGTGAAATTGAAACTCATATTGACATGAGTTGAAGCCCTGAAGTGTCGTGCTAAGGGGGAGCATTCTTTAAGAAATACATAAAACAAATCATCAAATTTCAAGTTGCATGAAATGTAGAAGTAGTGAGGTGCTATTGAAAAGTCGCAGCCACGACACAAGAGTCCCAACCACGATACAAGAGTCGCAGGCCCGAATGTGTCTATCGCAGGTATTACTAAGAAGTCCAGAGAGTAGTAGAAGCTCAGTCCCAAACAGTGCAATATTCGAGGGCGCAAATATTGGAGTAGTGGGTGCTACTAATGGTTCACAGTTAGTACAATCAAATCGTAGGTGCGAAAGACAAGTTTATGGTTGAGGTAATATTCGTGGGTGTGACTAATCAATCGCAACGCTACTAAGAAGATCTCAATTGGACAGTAGCTTAAGTCCCAAAAGAGAGTAATATTTGCAGGCGTGATTGTAGATGTCACAGGCTCGAAAGTTGGTAGTTGACTGTGAAGAGATTCTATGTCGAAGAAGTTGTGGCCGCAAATCGGCAAAAAAAGACAAAAATTCTAGCATTAAAAATCAAGTACAACTGCATTTAATTGCATTAAAGAGGGTAAAACGGCTCTATTTAAAGTAAGGGTATAAATATGAGTTGGTGAGAAGTTTAAATATATAAAAAATAACCATTGTGAAACATTCATTGTGCTATTGCACCAAATCATTCATATTTATGGCTTATAAAGATTAATAATTATAAAACAACAATTGTGAGCTATTGTTTATAAAATCTTTGAGGTTGTTGAGACTCATTGATTATTGAGAGTTTGGAAAGAAGTGAAAGGAGATTTTCTTTTTCTCATCTCTTGTATATCTTAAGGGTTTGAGTGTAAGCCAAATAGAAAACACTTGTAAAGGTTTGAGCGTGAGTTTTGTAAAAACACTTTGTAACATTTAAGTGTGAGTCTAAATACTTGGATTTGATCTTACTCCTACAAAAGGATCTAAGTGAAATAATCAAGTGTGATTTTGAGGAGTGAACGTAGGCAAAGAATTGGTCGAACCACTATAAAATATTATGTCTTATTCTCTTCAATCTCTTCAAAAATATTTTTATTTGTCCATAAATTTTTAAATACCAACCACTTCACTCACTTCTTGGTTGTCAAAGGGACTTTCAAGAAGATATTATTTAAAATTATTTGGAATGAAAATAAAGAATCCATATAGCTGACCCTAATTAATTTTGGGATTAAGGCTAAATTAAATTGAGTTGAGTTACAAGAGTACAAACTCTGATGCCAATTGTTAAACCCTATATGGCAATGCTCCTAGAGAGGAGTGAATTAATAAGAGATTGAAATTTTATAATGCAAAATCATCGTAAATGTAATAAGCTATCAAAATTAATGCAAACTAAGTAAATTAAAGAGATAGTTAAAGAATTCTTAGCCCGTATTTATAATGGTTAAGAGCAAAATTTTCTCTGACGTCCACTTCTCTAAAATTCTCAATTTAGAGTCCTATTAATCCAGGTTTGCACTCAAAAGCCTTTACACTTCTAGTTGATCCAAGATTTCACTATTTACACTAGATTTCTAAAATTTTTCTAAAATTTCGCTCAAACACACAAGCAAATACAATGAATTTGAGTTTTAATGTTTCTCAAGACTAATATGAATATATTAAAAATGAAAGAGTTTAAGCTTAATAGCTTTACAAAGAGCGAACATAAAGAATTTGTGTAAGCAAAAAGTTTTCTAAAAGAAAGCAAGAAAGATTTGAAGTTGTTGAGCTTGATAGTCACTTAGATGCACTTTTATATAATGTTTCTTTATTTAGGAATTGTTGTCACTTTTATTTGATATTTCTTTATTTAGGAATTATTGACCTTATATAGCAATACTCCTACAGAAAGTGAATAGGATTTTCAAATTTAATGAAATTCTCACCCAGTATGTAATATACTAACTCATTCAATACAAATATATTAAAAACAAAGGAAGGGATATAGAATTTTTAGCTAATATTTTTATAGTGATTCAAAGCACAACTCATCTTGTACGTTCACTTCTTTCAATTTCAAGACTTGAGGTTCCACTAGATGAACAGGATTGCGCCCAACGCTTACAATAGTTGATCAAAATTTTATCCATAATAGTTCTCCAGTGTTTTGCTCACAATAGTTGTCCGATATTTCGCCCTAGTTTGTTCGAGATTTTGCTCAACTCAGATTTAAAACAAGAGTATTTGAGAGTTTAAATCCCTCTAAACTTTATAGTGAAGCTCTACAAAAGATAAAAAATTAAGTGCAAATATTTTACAATAAGAACACTTAAAAATATAAAATATAGAATAAAGTGTTTTAAAACATAGTATGAAGATTAAAAATGAAGATTTAGTTTATTTTCTCTTGAATCACTTGAACAATCTCTTCTTTTTTATATAAGGTTCACCCTTAAATAGTCCAGCTCTTCAAACTTCAAAATATGACCACTAAAATTCAAAATCAGCTTTTTCTATACTTCCAATTGTTAGTTACTTTTTTGCTAAAATGTCTGATCCCGACAAATAACATTCTTTACTTTCTTGGTAATGAGTGTTGCCTCCTTTGTAACATGCATTAGCTCCATAGAATGGATGCGAAATTCCCCTTTGTTTGAAATCCATCTTTTCTTTCCAACTAGTAACGAGCGCTATATTATATGTAACAGGCATTACTTTACTCTATAACAAGGGAGACTTCTTGGAACGAACCTTAAAATCTTCTATGTGTGAATAGTACCTAATTTTGCTTTGAAGTATAACATGTGTTACCATTGGATAACAAGTGTTCCTTTCTGACTGCTCAACTTCTGAAAATATGATCGTTATGCTCGAATTGTTCCTTTAAGTCAAACTACCTCGAAAATGTTGCTCTCTTTTAAAATGGAAATGAGTGTTACTCCTTGTGTAATGAGCATTCCTTCCAATTTTCCTTGAGAGTTTGTCGGGCTTTTCAGTTTTAGTTCACTTCTCATATGCTCAATTTATAGCGTGTGTGAATCACATGGAGCGAGCGTTACACCTACCAAAATAATAAAACAAGTTAAGTGAATTAATAGACTAAACAAAGTTTTGGAATCATCAAAATACATATGAAGGCAAACACAAATGATTTTTCAACAATCATTAAATGATTTTTCTGAAGTGAAAATAACATTTATCAGCTCCTACATCATTTTCAACAACTGAAAGTCTTTGCAAATGATATATAACGTTCGCTACTTTACTTGATAATATTTGTGACTTTCACGTAACGTCTCTATATTAAAAGTTCCAAATTAATTCTTCAAGAATAGTAGTGTTCATTATAAATTGATTACAAACATTCACTCTATTTGATTGTGTTTAGTGAATAATGATGGTGAATTATCATAATTAAGTGCAACAGTAAGGATTATAAAATTTCATAAAAAGTGTGAATTTATTCTTTATTCTAAATTCTTAAAATTTAATTAAGTATAAGGTTCGTTCAGAATTAGAAATAAATGAACCATTTACATATCAACAAAATAATTTGATGATAAATATCAAATAATTTAAATGATAAAATAAAATTTAAATATTATCAAAATATATATGAAAATAATAAAATAATATTTCTATAATCATATTTTAAATGTGTTATTGATATTAATATCTAATTTTAAATAATAAATACTAAAATCAACTGTGTAATCTTACATAAGATTAGATCAAGTATGAAAGCAATGAAAGTACCTTCGCTTGAATAATATTTTATTATTTATATATTCATTAAAAATAAAAACAGTTTAACAACAGAAATAAATGATGAGATTTGTCAAAACCATATACGAACAGGGACCCTCATCTTCAGCATGTGCCTTAAATGCTGCCTACGCAAGAGCAAATGCAATAATAATTAATTATTTTGCTACGAATTTGAAATATCATAATTAAAAAAAATATATATTATAATACTCATGATTTCAAATTAATAAATTATTTTTTTTTTTTAAAATAAACAAAAAGACAAAATGAAATTATAAAAAATACAAAGGTTGCAGAATCAGCGGTCCGTCATTTTGTGCGACGCATTTGGCGAACAATCTAAAACCGAACAAAAAAAAAGCACAGTACTGAGTTTATTATCGTTTGCAATTTTACTCACGCCAAACACGTTATTATAATGTAAGAAATGAAGAGAAACCATTGCAATTGCTTTTAATTTTTATACCAGAAAAAATAAATTTCAGTTTTTGATTTCTTTTCTTTGGCGGGAAGTAGTCCGGCCGCCGTTGCGGTTGGTAGCAAACCATGGTGGTTTTCGGAGCTGAATCTCCTGAAGTTTTGAGAATAGCAGCCGCCGGTGACTCCTCTCCTTCATCGGCCGAGTCTAACTTCCGGCAAATCGACGATGTCTTCTTGCAGGTTCACCTATATATCAATCTCTTTGTCTGTATAAAGATACTTTCACTGATGATTATTATTATTGTTTTTGAGTTGTTATTTAATAATTTTTTTCCTTTTTCATTTTCTTTAAAATAAAAATAATAAAAAAATCACAAGAATAATTATAAAATGAAATAAAAATATTTTCCATCCTTGGATTTTATTTTTGAAAAATTCAGACTAATTGCACTTTATTAGAATTGGTTTGTTTTCACACTTGATTTTAAGAAATTAAAGTTAAAACTATTTAATAGAAATTAAGTTAAAATTATTGTTTAGAAAAACTCATTTTAAAGAATTGAATTGAATTCTTACGCAAGAATTGTTATTTACGTAGATAATGAATTCAATTTGTTTTATTTTAGTAATTATCTGTATTTATTTAATCATAACTAATGATATTAAAATTTTAGGATATTATAATTTGTATTTGTGTAATTTGATGATAAATAAAATCTTAATTAAGTGGACTTATAAATGGACAAGTTGAAACTCAGTTGCACAAAATCAATTGGTTTGTACTAAATCTAATACAAAATCAATTAGTTTGTGCTGAATCCAATAACCACTCACTTATAAGTTATTTATTTATTTTATCATTATTCGATTCGATGTTGGATATTTTTTCTGGGATCAAACATGGATCCCAGGATCTAGTCCGTTTAAATGGGCAAGTGTTGGAACTCACTTGCACAAAACCAATTGTCTTGTGCTAAGTCCAACACCTACTCTCTTATAAGTTCTTTATTTATTTTATCATTATTCGATGTGGGATATTTTTCCCAACAATAACATGGTCTTTATAAACTTTGAATTAAATTAAAGTATAAAAAAGAAATGAATTCTACGAATGAATTTTACAAACCATCTCATTCTAAATATGAAAATTGATAAAATAGAATTTATTAATAAAAATTGATAAAATGTAATTTATTTGAATTGAATTGTAAGGCAAAGTTCAAGTACTATTAGTATTTTTGGTGTCAATGGTAATTACTCACTGCATCTAGTGTACCATGCACACACAAATACATGGTGTCCACTTAAAATTCTGAATAGTGCCATTATATAATTTCCTTTGTGTGTCAATTGTAGCCATCTTTAGTTAGACCTCTCATTAACTAGGAAATGTTTTAATTGTTATAAAATAAAAGACAATATACAAATTATTAGGACAAAATTTAAATTGAATTGTATAGTCTCATCTATTTCTTTATGACCTAGACGAGGGTAGAATAACAAAGAGAGGATAGTAGCATGACAAGTACTAGTATAATTTAATTATTCTGATAAGGAAGGTTATAAATTGACATATCAGTATAATTTTGGCTTTGCTTGACACAATTGAAAAGTGAGGCTAAAATTGACATAATAACTAACAGTTTTAGATTAATTTGAGTTTAATGCTTTGGGGTAAATTAGTTTCTTGGGAAAAAAAAAATCCATGTATATGTAATCTCCATGAAAATTGTAAAGTTGTTGATCATCTTGCACTGAAACCTTGGGGTTTAGATGTAGCCCTATAGAGAATGCAGAGAGAGTGAGAACACACAATTTTTGGGACATTGAATAAATAAACATATATGTAAAAAAGCCGTCTATATTCTATTTAATGCATTATGTATCTAGAATGAAAACTCTATTTCAAACATATAAATAAGTTAAGTTTTCTATTCCCTAATGCCAATGTGATGGAGAGGATTAAGATAAACTGGAATTTTAATTCTTTAGTATCCATTCCTATGAATGATATGCTAATGTTTCATTTCATATTGAGTTTCTAGCTCCTTTTTTAAAACTGTCGGTTGACTTTATAGGAAAAAAAAAAGGGAAAATTGACAGCTTTTGGTTAAACCATGGTTTGCTATTTTCTAGCTTTTCTTAAACCATGTTTTGTTAAGTCCTAGATCCTTCAAAAAATATTTGGCCAGAAGCAACTTAATTGCAATCCCAAATGGACACTAAGTAAAGATGAACAAAATAAATAGAAATTTTGATTTTGTTAGAAACCGAGGACATAAGCCTATATTTAGTTAGGAATGGCTTGGAAACATTTGTGGTTATAACTAGATTTGAAGTGTGATGTAATTTTTTTTTTTTACGATAATATCTTGTTCCCTCAATAACTTACTGTTGTCAAATGTTTTTGGAAATTAGTTGCAGAATTTTGCATATTTCTGTAGCTATGAAAATTTTTATGCTGAAGCACCATATTGCTATTGAAGCTTATTTTCTTGTTTAGAAAGCCATAAATTTTATATCTATTTTATGTGCTAAACAGACTCAGACAAGAATATGGGTTGGGGAAGTCCTGCAGACAAGATTAAATGAGCAGCTTAGTATTGCAGATTTACTTGCTGATGGTGAATTGTTGTATGTTTCTATTTCTTTCTGCCCCCATAACCTTATATTATTAGATGGATTATAGGTGTGGCATTCATTTCCACTAGTTGTTGTCATCCTCTTGAAATGATATATTATTCTTTTTCCAGTAAATGAATGTGGCATATTACTATTACTCTGAATTGATCTTTACTTTGTCACCATTATGGTGGGAGTTTTCACTAATCTAGTAAGAGTTAGTATTATGTAACCCATGATGTTTTGATCAACTTGGCCACCTTATTAAATAAAACAAATGTTGATGAATAAAATGTGAATGAATTATTGTAAACAAATCTTATGTTATTTGTTTCTCCCCTGATACTTAAAGGTAATTTTTCTCTATGCTTTTCTTTTTTCTAATTTTTTTTTTAATGTTTCTACATAGGTTATTTTTATAAAAAGAATTTTCACTTGTAAAAACTTAATATGGTTTATAGTGGAATGTATTTGTATTTCTTGTTTGGTTTTATAGGTTTGAAGTGTCGAGAGTAATATGGAAAATGATGTTGACAAAGCGAATGGAGCTAAAGTGTGTAAAATCACATGATTATGTGCCATTTACTTCTAGAAACAGTGGGAGATATATGCCTTACTCGAATATTGATTCATTTTTGAAGGTATGTTTCACCATTCTACCTTTCCTTTGGTGTGATGATCCTCAGCCATAGCAGCCTAGGTTGCATAATTTGTCCAATTTTAGGCCATGTGGCACTCTTCAAAGAGATACCCCCCGTATTTGCACATACAATTCTTAAAATCCATGAACCTGTCTTTGTAATTTGCAAAATGAGTTGTTCTCTCGTTCTTTTTTACTTCTCGTCATTTTTTATTTAAAAATCATGGGTTTGATTTGTATTCTTAATATGACTGTATCGACATCAAAGGGGCTGAATTTGGAAGTTGATTTAAGATATTTGATGCACCTATTGGTTAATAGTATTTATTTTCTAAGTAATTTTTTTAATAAATATAGAAGAATTGTTAATTCTCTAATTGTAGTCGTAGAGAGAGAGAGAGAGAGAGAGATGGAGGGAGGGAGGGAGTGAAGGAAAATAGCATTCTTTCACAAGCAGCGATACAATCTGTTATCTTATGCTTGAAAAAACATCTGCAAAACACACTTGTGTTCATATGAATAAATTTTCTGTTCTTGAACTGCCTCAAAATATTCTTTTAGTATTTGAGGATTGTGCATTTCTCTGAATATTTATGATGGTATTGCATAAATAGTCAATGTATCGGATGCGTAACATATATAGAGAATCTTTTGACTTTTAAGATGAATTCCATGTGATATTCTGTTGAGTTCCTGCTCTAGGTACTCATGGCTCAGTAGCTAATTATTCCACAAAATAGCATATTAATGAAATAATTTTCTTTTAAATTTATTAAGTTATAATTTAGGTTTGGTTCAAGCACAATGATTGAACAGCATACAATAGTCCAATCCAACATTGAATTCAGATCTTGAACAAATTTAGGTTAGAATTTACTGACCTTGAGGCCAAATTCCGAATAGTTTATAGCATTTTTCTTTTCTTGCTTACACAGGTAAATTTGTCAGATACCCATAACTAACTCTATCATTCATCTAGAAGCACCCTACTTCGGCACATTTTTTACTTTTTTGTTCTTTTATTTATAGATCTGCAAAATCCTGGGATTGGCTGGCATAGATCTCTTTTCGCCATCTGATGTTGTTGAAAAAAGAGATACCAGAAAAGTTTGTATGTGCATACGTGCTCTTTCAAAGAAAGCAAGG
This sequence comes from Aleurites moluccanus, assembly GCA_948193065.1. Taxonomy (NCBI): domain Eukaryota; kingdom Viridiplantae; phylum Streptophyta; class Magnoliopsida; order Malpighiales; family Euphorbiaceae; genus Aleurites; species Aleurites moluccanus. Next base: position 7,131 of record CANXYC012407480.1, on the reverse strand, counting down.
TCTAGGCATTTTAATGTAAGATCTATCCGTCTATTGTACTTTCTTGATCTTAAAGTTATATACTTATCCTTGTTGATGTAGTTCCTTGTGTTAAATTGAAATTTTTTATGTAGCTCTCTATTTTAAATTTGAAAATGCTACTGGAGTGATTGAATACTATTCTTGTGATAGGTTCCCGATTTTGATATTGTTACGTATACAGTAGCTATGCCTACAGACATGGTTGGATATATTCGAAGAAGCTGGGAGCTCTCACATTGTGGCTATTCCAGTTCTAGCCACAGTCCACGCCAAAAATTAAGACAGAGATCTAGGCAGGTACAGAAATGTCTCTTTTCTCCTTGATTAGAGGAAAATTCTGGTGAGATCTAAGAAAAGAAAATTGTTGAAGTAAGAATTGGATTAGGCATAATATTACATTATGTAAATTACACAACCCATAGGAGGATTAACTTCATCCTTGAACTGAAAAGAAAAGAAAATCATTACACTAGTACGAATGTTTTCAATAGAATTTATTGATCTATTGTTAGTTCTACATCTAATACTCTATCTCTTCATTGTGAAACAGTCAAATGCGATCTCTGGAAGTTGTGATTTATATTTTGAAGAGTTTGATGACATGGAAAGCAAATTTGTGCTTCAATCTGATAGCTCAGCCACCATTTGTTCGTATGATCCATGTTCACAGATGAGCTCTGATTTAACAAATTCTCCAGAAGTATCTTCAAAAGTCAAAAATGATTTTTTTGACAAATGTTCAGTACGATTTGATGTTAAAAACCAACTAGGAGATGAATGTATCCAGTGTCAACAGGAGGCAGTACATTTAAGCAAATTAACAAGATCTCTTTTCTCACATCATTTGGAGCTTGGTCATCATCAGGATAATATATCATCTCCATCTTTTGTTGATTTGAATATTCAGTTAGGTGGTAGGGTTTTTAATGCAGAAATTGGAGCTAGAAATAGAGATGAAAGTATTATGTTGGACCAGATTTACAGTGATCCTTATTTGGAAGATGAAGCATCACTTGTGGGGAATTCTTGTGAATGCAGCATATCAAGAAGTAATATCATTAATGATCATCGAGTAATTATTGGCAATGAAACTTGTACTGGTGACTCTGTTCTGCATGATGGGGAAAATTGTATTTCTGACGCATGTGTAGGTGCTGGTTCTTGTTGCTCAAAAGCAAGCAGGAATCTTGAAAATGAATTTAGAAGCCGGTATTTGGATGGTGATATTTCTGAGGCATCTTCTATTGCTAGTGTGAGCCCGGTGTCTTCTACTGCCAGTGTGAGCTCTGTGTCAGTTGCTTTCCAGAACATGGATTATGATGATCACTTGGATACAGAAGATGCATTTAAAAATGTCTGGTTCCCTGAATCAGAAAATAGCAAATTTGGTGGTTTGAGCAAGAAGCAGACTGGGGGATCTAAATCTCAGAACACGGTGGAATATGAAACAACAGGGCTGATATTAGCAACTAACAATGAAGAATCTCTTTTTGAAGGGGAAGGAATGAACATTCTTTTCTCTTCTCTAAAGCATTTTCTGACCAATTCTGATAAATATACCACTGGAAATTTAGCTAATGCAATTTCATTTGATAATAGCATTGGCAAGTCTCAAATAAATTCAGATGTAGATGAAGAAGAAAGAGAGTTATTTGCTGGCCAATCTTGCTTTCCACTTGGGCTTCCCCAGTGGGATCAGAAAGGGAAAAAACGAATTGCTCTGGTACCAACTGGAGATGATGGCTGTGGAGCTTCACCTTTATCTCTTTCATCAGTGGAGTCACACGGACAAGATCTTCAACTTATTAAAACTGAAGTTACAAGACATGCCTTATTGCTTAAGAAGACCGAGTCTGTTATTGCAGATAATGATGAGGTACAAAGCATTACCCTAGTCAAATCAGACCTTGATGCTGGAAAACAACAAAATAAATGTTCTACAATTGCATCTTCTGATAATGTTATACACGGAAAACACGAGGACTCCAAAACTTCACACGATGTTGTCCTCGTAGTCGAAACTGAAAATGTGACCAAGGTATACAACCACATATTTTGATAATTATGGTAGTTGGGGGTTTTCTGTTTTATAGATTCTAATTTCTACTTGGTATTGCACAGGATGAAGTCAAAAATGAAAACTTGCAGAAGTCAGCAGTTGAGGATTCAGATGGAACTGAAAGTCCGAGTACTGGAATAGCAAAAAGCAAGCCTCAGAAAAGGCTAATCTTTAAATCTGTTGTGAAAGGAACTGCAGTTGTTGGTGCTCTGGTTCTTTTGCTTCACTTCAGGTTTTGTTAGAATGATAATCCTGGCTCTGATATAATGCATAGTTATAAAATTTTTGGATAACTTATGTTTTTCTTAAACATGGCAGGAAAAATGGCAGAGATATTTCAGGTTGGTCGCGTAAGCCACCTAATGGAACAAGGAACGTCAATGCTGGGGATGTCTTGTCAGCAAAGGAGCAAAAGAGACATGGAGCAAAAGGTGTATATCCAGCGGAAAAGCTTAAGCTTTAATTAATTGGTATGTGATGATTAGTGGTAAAATCTTCAAATTATGATATGGAATTATCCTTGGGACTAGTGGTCCAATAGTCAAGTGTCTATCTTTATAGAATAGGAGGTTGGAAGTTGAACCTCATCATCCCATCCCCTTAAAGAAATATTTTTCCAATTTGCCAATGAACTAAAGAACTGAAAGCATATAGAATTAGGAAAGGACTATCAATTATTGTACAGTATAATACGCAAAAGTAGAAGTTTAGAGAATGTTTTGTTGGTGGAGAAGAGGATAATGCCATGATTTATTGTTAATGTAATGATGAAGAAAGTTGTGCTAGAGTGACTGGTGCAATTGGTATTTTGTTAATACATGTAGCATTACTGAATTTATCCTAGAGTGACTTGCAATTTCTGAATTTCATAATCCTAATAAATCCACTATCACAGAATCACAACTTATTAAGTACTTTGTTTTTATTATTTAATAGTATTTAGTTTTTTATAATCTTGTTAAATTATTTTAATTGATAATATTTTAAGAAGATATTATTGAATTTTAAATTTTGGTCAATTTCTATTTATTGGCGAATATCTGGGTCCATAACTAAGTCCAACAGAGAGAAATCACAACCAATTTTAAATTAATGGAACAGACAAGTTAGTTGATTTAAAAGTTTTATATATCTGGTTTTGTTTGATCTAATAATATTATTGCCAATAAACTTCTTAGATTGTTTTCTTCTTTTGTATATGGAATTTAAAGGTATTTTAAAAAAAAAAAGGATATTTTTTATAAAATTTTTCATAAATTTACAAAATAATAATGATTTTACTTAATATTTTGTAATTTGAAGGCATTTAAAAAAATTTGTTATTTCTTTTATTATTTTGTAATTTGAAATTGATATTTTTTTTTTATAAAATTCTCCTTAAAATTATGGAATAATAATAATTTTAAACATTATTTTATAACTTGAAAGCATTTATAATAATGACAATTTTTTAAAAAAATTTATGTAAATGCCAATTTTTTACAAAATTCTCCAAAAACTTACAAAACAATAGTGATTTTTCTAATTATTTTGTAACTTGAAATCATTTATATAAAATATTCTTTTTTTTTTTATAAATTTTTTTGTAAATTTATAAAATAATGGTGATTTTACTATTATTTTATAACTTGAAAGTATTTAAAAAATGATTATTTTACAAAATATGATTTTTTTTTATAATAGTTTTTATAAAATTCATAAACTTATAAAATAGTGATATTTTACACATTATTTTATAATTCAAGTATACCTTCAAGTCACCGTATAAACTATCATGGAATATAATTTTTTTATCATTAAACAAGGAGAATTTAATACCAGTAAGATTTGTATCTGACATAAACTCTTAAAGTATTCCCACCTAAATATTACATTATGACATCACTAGAAATTAGGACTATGCACTGTTCTAGTAAGCTGAAATTTTTTGAATCGAATTGAAACTTCTTGAAACTTCAAGTATTTTATTTTTAAATCTCCAATTCATAATCGAAAGAAAAGAATATCTATACTAAATTATCTTAAAAATTTAATATAATATAGTATTGGGATTCAATTTTAATTCAGATATATTTTAGATCGATTTAGATATTCAAATATTTTAATTTAATTTGATTTAAATATTTAAAAATTCGGTTTAGATATTTAGAGATTTAAATATAATTTAATAATACATATAAAAAATATTATAAATATTATAATTATATAAATATAAATATATGTATAAATAATCGTATATATGCCATATATTATAAATTTATAATTATATAAATATAAATATATGTATAAATAATCGTATATATGCCATATATTATAAATTTATAATTATATAATTATATATAAATTATTTAATCAGTTCGGAGATTTGGGACAATTTGAATACTATTCAATATCGAAGTATCCTGATTCCGTCTTATTATATTAATTCGATTTCGATTTGGTTTGATTATTTTTTCAAGTCTTAAAAATTTTTTTTCCCGTTATTTTTTCGATTCAAAAATTCGAATAAATTCGAGATTTCCACATCCCATACACAACCCTACTTGAAATGAAATTTAATCTTAGATTATGATATATGCTTAAAAATATTAAATTTTAAATCAATGAGTTTAACTAATTGAAAAATATAGGTAATTAACACTAAAAATATTATTTGATGTAATTTTTAACGTGATTACTAAAATTTATTTTTACTAGTGAATACGTAAATTTTTATTTTCTTTTAATCAGAAGTCATTTATAAATTTTTGATCAGAGTGCATGACATGTCGTTCAACCATCTAACTCAGTACACCTTATCAAATTTATTTTAGTGGCCATATATAAAAATTCATAAAATTTAATTATTTTTGAGGTCATTTATATATTTTTTTATTTTTTATTCAAAAAATATTATTTTAATTTTATTTAATTAAAAATATTCTTTTTATTAATATTCTTTTAATTGTTATTTATTTTTTACAAAAATATTATTTTAATTATTTTAAATAAAAATATTCTTCTAATTTAACTTTTATTTAAATTTTATAAATTCAAATAATAAATTTTTCTTAAAAATCAATTTATGAAACTATTGGTTACTATTTTTTTCATGCAAAATATTTTTAAAATTTTTTAAATGAATGTTCTTCTAATTTAAACTTTAGTGAGAAAATAAAAAATTATTGTCACATTAAAATCTAAGTAAGTTATTTATTGATTTGAAAATAAGACTACATAATATATTTTAAATAAAAATTTATATAAATTCTTTGGCACATCTAATAGATCCATTAATCATTAATTTATTAAAAAAAATCTTCTAATTTAATATGTTAAATTAGAATAATATTTTTACTTAATAGAATTAAAAAAATATTTTAAATAAAAAAGTAATCAATAAGTTTGGATTTATAAATTACCTTTTAGAGAAAATTTATTGTTTCAATTTATGAAAATTAAATAAAATTTAAATTAAAAGAATAATTTTACTTAAAAAATAAAAAATATTTTAATTAAAAATAAAAATAATAAAAAAATTAGTGAAAATAATAAAAAAAATATTTTTTAATCAAAATAATATTTTAAATGAAACAAAGTAATTGAAAAAATAAAAAAGCAAAAAATATAAATCATCTTAAAAATACAAAATTATGAGTTTTTTTATAATATAGTCACTAAAATACATTTGACATGGATGCAAGGTACTGTGCTGGGTTATATGACCCCAATGAAATTTTGACCATAAAAAAAATAAAATTTTAGATAATCGTCTGCAAATAATTAAAATTTAATAATCGCATTATAAATCACCTTAAATTTTAGTATTTTTGGTGTTAATTACCTGGAAAATAGAATTTGAACAAAATAATATTTTTCTTAATATTATCTATCTTCAAGATTTTGAAAATCGGATTGAATTAATTGATTCAACTAAAAAAATTTGAAATCGATTAAATGATTGGTCTGATTCACCTTCAATTATCCGTGGTTTAAAAATTATATCCAAACTCAATAATTAAGTTGGATTTTCGATGACTTAATTGACTCAGCCGAGTTTTTTTAATCAGGCGAGTTAAATTTTTATTTATTTTTTAATTTCTTGATCAAAATAGTGTGGCGCGATTTATTTTTAATTTTTTTTTATTAATATATAGCCAAAATGGCGCGTTTTGAAAGGGATGAAACAATGTCATTATTTTTAGAGGAAAATCAAACTCTCTTTCTTTTGTCTTTTTAAATTATTATTATTATATTAATTTTTTAGGGGAAATAATAAATTTCATAAATCAAAATCAAATAACATCATTGTGAAGATGCTCTTATATATGCAAATGAGACATCTCTTACAAGTAAGGACTAGCAAATGAAATATAAGTGCGAGCCATAGCATGGGCTATCATATTTGTTTGTTTTTTAACAAATTGCAATGAAACTTTAGATAATTGACGAAATAAAATTTTACATCATTTACCAATACTCCAAATTCTGACAGATCAACTGATTGGTTGAGATTAGCCTTAACCACCAATTTCGTATCCAATTCGATTAGCACATTCCCATATCCTGCGTCACGTAACCATGACCAGGCCTCACGAATAGGGAAATTGCTATTATTACTTCAAATTTTTTTTAACTTGATCTGTACTTAGTAAAAAATTCTGCCAATAAAAAAAAATAAAATCTTTATCTATTAATACAATATCTAAAGTATTTCCCGCCAAAAATTTTTAGTTTGCCGCCCATTAATTACTGTAGCATCTGTTGGGCATAAAAATTTTAATAATAAAATAATAAATAATATAATTTTATACTAATTAGTATATGAAGGGGAAAAATTAATAATGATATGGAAAAATAATAACTCTAAATATATTTAATGGAAAAACAAATAATAATATTAAAAATGAAAAAAATATTTTTTCTTCAAGTTGTTAATGATAATTTGTAATAAATTACATTAGATTATTGAAAAAATTAAACTAAATTTTTTTGTTTGAGATGTTTATAGATATTTTTTTTTTTAAATTTAACTAATTTAGTAATAATTATTATATGAAGGGAAAAAAATT
>CANXYC012407323.1:0-20148 GCA_948193065.1 Aleurites moluccanus | reverse complement strand
TATATATATATATATATATATTGATGCTCATTGTGATCAATTTGCAGCACTCTTGAATTGATATTGCTGAAATGATGCTTTTTGATATTTGTTGATGATCATTGATGATTTTGTGGATTATATTGTAAATGTGTTTAAGATAGCATTTCCAATTGTTATATAATAAATTATGAATGCTTCTACTGTCTATTGATAAAAATGATTTTTTTGGTAAAAAATGCTATTTTTGGCTTGTTTATGGTCATCTTGATTGTTTTACAGCACCATCATATATTTTTACTTAAATATATATATATATATTTCATGCTTAATAGACCTATTTCACACCATGACAACACACTTCATGCATTTTTTTTACAGCAAAACTGCCTTTTTAAGAGCAAAAACCCTCCCTTTGGACACCTATTTTTTTATTGCTTTCAAACAAAGGTGGAGTAGAAGTGCAAAATCATTAAAAATATGATTTCAAACTTATTGGCATACTTTCAGGGGGAGTTTTATACCAATTTTATAAAATTTTCTAGGTTCACACTTTTTTAACTCTTTCACTTAAAAGTTGTTTGTCACCATAAAAAAAGGGAGATTGTTAAACCTTTAGTGTTTTAACATGCTCATTTTAATAGGTACAAATAACTAATGCGATTACTAATTTTGTTTGATTGATTATATATAAGATTCATCTTTTTCAGATTGCTGTTTATTGGTATGTAGTACCCACTACACATTTAAGTAGCCCCCGCTACTTAAGTTCAATGAAGGCAAAATCTGAGAAGAGATTTATATAGCCCCCTACTTATTAAGTAGCTCCTGCTACTGGATAAGTAGCTCACTACTTTTTAAGTAGCGCCCTCTACTCAGTAGTAGTAGCCGCTTCAAAGTGATCCAGAAGTCACAGTAGCTGAATACTGAGAAACATATTTCAGTAGCGCCCGCTATAAGTTATGTTGCCTCTGTTACTTAGCTAAGTAGCTCCCGCTACAAACATGTCATCGCCGCAAGCTTCAAGTTCAAAAGGTCTAAAAGTTCAAGGGTCAAAACCGCATAGCAGTAACACTAGCTACGGAGGTAGCTCAGACACACATAAATATTTTGGAGAAATTGGAAGAAGAGTTATGCCCGCTGCTTATAGAATTCACCACCGCTATAAGAAAAGTCATAGTCGTGAAGTTTTTTCATTCCAGGAAGAGTCACGCACGTTACAAGTTAAGTAGCCCCTGCTATTTACTCAGTAGCGTCCGCTACTCCTTGTGTAGCCGCTGCTACACTTCGAAAACTGACAGAAAAATAGTAGTTGCAAGTACGAAGATTTATATTAAATGCATATTTAATGTATCCAACTGACTCTTCTAAGCTGAAGACTATTTATATGGGGTTGGTATGAAGTTAATAAGGTAACAACAACCAATTTAATTACATTAATTCATACCTTTAAGATTTCAAGTGTTCTTAAACTTAATATTTGAGTTTTTTTTTTTTTTATTGTAAAGAGAATTAATTATTATTTTTCAAGGTTGTTGAAGGGTAATTAATTTTGAGAGTTGGGTAAAAATTATTGGTTAATTTATTTCTCATCTCTTGAAATTCTTTAGGGTTGTGTGTGATCCTTTTTGTTAAACACATTGTAAGATTTAGTGTAAACCAAAACACTTTAAATGTTTGATCTTGAACCTATTAAAAGGATCAAAGATAGTGAAATACTCAAGTGTGATATTGAGGAGTAGACGTAGACTTGTTTTGGCCGAACCACTATAAATTCCTTGTGTGAATTTTCGCTCCTTCCTTTCTTTATTATTTTTAGTTATTGTTAATTTTTATACACAACCAATTCACGTCCTCTTGATTGCCAATGGACTTTCATTTTTAATATATAAAAAATATTTTATGAAAAATGAGATGACATATAAAAGCTGCTACTAACCTAATTCCAATTAACTTTTAGTTTTTAAAAGAAAAAAAATACTCTTGAATTTGCATTTAAATTAGTTTTAATACAAAAAATAATGATTTAAAAAATGCTAAAGTCATTTTCATAACTAAAATCGTAGTGATTTTGATGGTTCTTAGTGTAGAAAGATGATAAAGCTTTATTAGTGTTTGAAAATTCAAAAGAGGAAGAAGAAAGAGATGAGACACTTCAAGTGTTGACTGAAAGGGAAAACAAGTCCTTTTTACAATTTGCAATAGGTAACCAGTGTTACTTGATGGGTCATGCTTGTTACTCACAATCTGGCTTGGGGCAAGAGAAAGGAATTCACAACCATTCCAAATGGACAATACTCGTTGCTCAATTTTTAGTATTTGGTCAATTTCTGATAGAGAGTAAATTCACTCTTGTTACCAGATGAATAATACTTATTACTGTTCTTTCATGGCATTACTCAAATTTCAAGCTCGTTATGCTTAAATTTAAATTTTGAAATTTTTGGATAAAAGAAAAAGTGATGCTTTACTCAAAGTTCACGCTCCTTACATGTAATGTTCACTTTAAAAAATTAAGACAAAGAGCAAATTTAGGGCATTACAGATAGTTTACACCCGTTACTACAATCAAATTCTCTTCTTAAGAACTCAACCACTTAGCTCAAACCTACAAGCTTCATGTAACACACGAACACTTCTAACAATCATTTCCAATATTTCTATTAGCTTAAATATTACCTAACTTGGCAAACATTAATCTATAATGTATAATCCATCAATTATTAACACCAAATAACTTAAACACATCTATAAACATAATAAGAACATTGCTAGGAACATAATAGCTAAGTTTAGGGTATTACAATACTGGGGCAAACTATCCTTTAGTGTAAAGTAAGATTTCCTAGCGGCTAAGCAAGGCACTACAAAGGCGATCACTTAATATGTTGAGGCGCTTACAAGCCTTTTAGTATTGCTTTGGACCTGTTGAGTAGAAGCAATTTGGATTTAGTGATTGTAGATGTTTTGAAACTCGTTATCTATAACTCTGATTTAGTTGAATTTTGTATAGATAGCCCAAAATAATGTAAGGTGTCCTATTTATATAATACCCTGAAATTTTATTCATTTAAGTTTAAATATATTTCATTTAAGTATGAAGATACTTCATTTAATCATAGGAAGAACATACTTATACGATTAGACGAATTGCTAAAAACTGACCCGAGAGGTAAATAGGCACATCGATGATTCGTTTAACGAACGGGTTTGAAAGTGTAAATATTTAATTTCACCATTAGAATCATAAGCTGAAGAAATATAAGAAATATTATTTCAGAATTAAAATGGGATAAAAAGATAAATAAAATTAAGTTATAGATTCAAAATACGAATACGAGAAGTACTGAGGAGAAAAATTGAATTACTCAAAACCTAATTAATATAAATATTTCTATTCTTCTTCTTATCTTTCATTTTCTTCTTCTCCTCTTTGTTTCTTCTTTAGGCCGTGACTCTCCTCACCACTTTCATCCATTTTCTTTCAAAATTTTCAAGAAAAACTTGAAGAAAACTTTATTAAACCCTAAACTAAATCATCTTCCACCAATTTTACTAAGAAAAACAAGTTAAAATCTAAGGATTTCTTACTCTAGGGTTTCGGCCTCACCGCTAATTCAAGGTAAGATAGTTATTTCTTCATCATATCCATTAATTCTAGCTATATACATGATTAAATGGATGAATTAAATGATAGATATCAAAGTTAAACAAGAATTGATGAAAAACTCTAATTATAGGTTTATGTCAAAACCTAATTTCTTTATTAAGATTCTATAATTATGTTTAATATTATAATATGCTTATTTACATCCTATTGATGCCAAAACAAGTGAAAAATTAAATGTAGAAACAAAGAAAAATGAGGAGCTCCATATTTACTTGTTGTGAGCAATTTAGGATTTTAATGCGTATTTGATCGAACCGAAGATTTTGGTGACTTATTTGTATATTATTATGTATGAATATAACCACATTTGAAATGATTGAATCCAATTTGGCTTTGTTCTTGATATGGTCAAAAGTTACACTTGAATTTCCTTGGTTATTTTTTTGAAATTAAGCTTAATTTTCATTCTGTTTTGTTGGATTAAATCCTTATTTGATGTTACCATTGTGTTTATTGCCATGAGAGCTTGAATTAGAAAGTTTGGCTTTTGATGAAAAATCTTAAAACCCTACCAAATTAGTTCTAAATTATTGCACACCAAGTGTTCGACAAAATGCCTTTTGTATTTTTGATAGGTCTACCAAATGTACGCCAGTATTGCCAGCACGGGTGACTTGCCCTTTCACCAGTGCGAATGCACCTTTTTGACATTTTGTATACTTGATCCCAACTTGACCTTTGTGTCATTTATCCTATACTTTAATACCTCTTTTACATGGTTACTTTATTTTATGAGACATTGTTTAATGTTTATACTCTATTGAGTTTAATGTTAATGTAACTAACCTACATTGCTTCCTTTGGATATTTGGTACCATAATTGCTTTCTATAACCTATTTATTATGTTATATAACAGAATTACCTTATCGATGGTATAGTGGGTAAATACCATCTACATTGTGTACAATTAATTTTATTTTAAACCTTAGTTTGGAAGGGTTATGATCATAGCTATAAGGCTTGATTCACTTTATGCTATTTATATGCGATAAAGGAAAATGTAATGTGTTTCAAGGCCCACTATATGTTATATTTACTTGATTATTATTCCCTGATGTACCTACACATTTTTATTTAATCTTCATATCCATTTCCCTTGATTTGGGTCTCTAGTATGCTATTCATGAGCCATTTGTTATTTACTATTTATTCATTGTTATCTATCTAGCTTAATGTGTGGTAATATATATTTAACTCACTGAGTATAAAATACTCACCTTTTCAGTGGTTTAAACTTTCCAGGTAAGAAGTATAGCTGATCTAAAATTTCTTTCTTCAGTGAATTCAGCTCAGCTTTCTTAATATAAATATCAATGTATATATTTTCCTATATAAATTCTAGAAGCTCCATGATTATGTAAATTAATAAGTTAGTTGTGTATAGAATTATGTACAAATATTATATATAACTGTTAACTATTATGTATGGATTATATTGAGTATGAAATTGTCCAAATTGATGACAGGTAGATTGATAATATTAATATATAATTGTTATAACAAGTGATAAATATGAGTTATAATAAAGTTCTACGGGTGTTGATAGTTTTAAACTGTTCCTATATTTTAAGACTATTATGTTTTAAAATCGGGACGTGACAATTTACAATTAAATAAATTTAACAATACAACATAAAATTTTATTTTCTTCTAATAATCAAATTTTAATGTCTAAATACACAAATAGACACAGATATATATGAAATTTCTTAAACCTTTATAAAAATATAATCCTTTGTTTCTATCATAAATTAATTTATTATATATATAATCTCTACTAAAGTTGGACTCGTTTTTACTTCTTTTGAAATATTATATTTTATGCTAATATGATCAACTTAATAGGGGAATTCATTTTAAGTCTAATAAGCCATATTAAATAATTGTCCTATTTTCTTTGTTGGAAAAGGTTAAATATATCATATATGTATATGTAGAAAGTCATATATGCTTAATTAATAAAAATAAGAAAATAATTATAACTTTATCACCTTGATAATTACATTTACTAAAATAAATTTGCTTCATTCAAATCATTTTAACTAATTTCACATTAATTTTTTTTAGAAAAAATTTAGATTCTTACCAATAAATTATATATTAAAATAAAGATTTTTTTCTTAAATCTATTTTATCATAATGAAAATCAAACTTAATCTTCCATAACATTATTAACAAATTAAATCTTATTTTACAACTTAGTTATTTATAAATCATAATAAATTTTATAAAATAATCTTTAACATCTAATAATTAAGGAGTATCTACAATTCATATAAAATCAATGACAAGCATCTCATTGAAATTACATTCAAATATTATAGTTACGAGTCTTGAAAACTCATAATCAAACTTAAGAAAAGTAATTCAAGCGTTTAAATTTAATTGTGCAAAATTCAATCAAACTGGAATCGAAAAATATGTTGGATGCATGGTCGAATGAAAGTAGTAGTGGTCAGAATCTTCACTAGCTGATTTCTCCTCCATTTTATATTTTCAAATGAAATTGGAGTTGGGTTCTAATGACACCTGCATAGCACTAATATAAGGTTTCAACCAACATAAAAATAAAATACAATTGCAAAAATTTATAAATTTAGATTTAAATAGTTATTAACCATAATTAAAAAAAGTTAAAGTATTATATAAGAGTTGATTATAGGAGGATTAAAAGATTGAATGTAAACAAAAGTTAATTTTTTAATCTTGTTTACGAATTTTTTCATAATGTGAATGAAAATTATTGGAAGTCCAATTGAGAAATACAAAGATATAAGAAAAGGCTTGCATATAATTTTCACTGTCTTAGAGAAAGTTTATGGCAAAATCTCAAGAGAAGTTATACAATGGGTGTTAGATGGTAAGTGGTATTGATTAGATATATTTAAGTTTTGAAGGATATGTATGAAGGAGCGAGTACTAGTGTGCACATAATTGGAGGAGACTCAATAGATTTTCTTATCTCAGTTGGGTGCATACTTTTTCGTCATGATTATGGATGAATTAACAAAATATATACAAAAAAAAATTTCATACTACATGATTTTTGCAAATAATGTTATACTGGTAGATAAGACACAATATAATGTTAATAGAAAATTAGAGTTGTGAAGAAACGCTTTGGGTTCAAGGGTTTCAAATTAAGCAAAACTAAGATGAAATATATGTATTACAAGTTTAGTAAAGACCAAAGTAGGGATAAGGAGGGAGTTAGTTTGGATAGAGTGACATTATTCCAAAGTATCTATTTTAATATCTAGATTCTATCCTCTAAAGAGATGAATGTTGTAAAGAGAATGCTAACCATAAGATAAAAGCTGAATAGTTGAAATAGAGGCTAGGCACGAGAGTTATATGTGTGCAAAATTCCTAATAAATTATAAGAAAAATTATATCATAGGCTATCGACTAGTTATAATATATGGTAGTGAGTGTTAGATAATGAAGAGACAGTATATCTCTAAAATGAGTGGCAAAAATGAGGATGGTAAAATGGATGTGTGATCATATTATAATGAATATGATACATAACATTAGAAATAAAGTAAAAATTATTTCGATTGAGGACAAGATAAAAGAATAGAGATTAAGATGATTTGGCATGTGAAACGGAAATCTAGGGAGACTCAAGTTTGAAAGATTGAAAATATTATGATATAGGAGGGAAAGAAGAGAAAAGATAGATCTAAATTAACTTGGAGGAGAGAAATACAATATAATTTTGATGCTTTACAATTATTAAAACATATCGCCAAAACCATTTAAAGTGAAAATAAAGAATTCACATAGTTGACTCCAATTAATTTTAAGACTAACAATAAATTCATTTGAGTTGTAAATGAGAATTATTAAGGGATAAATTTTTTACATATATCTTCAAACACCATTTTTTTTTAAATTTCCAAATTGATAATTAGAGAGTGAAATTTATAAATTATACTTTATCCGTCCTACAATAAATATTTTAATTGCAAAGTTTTTCCAATACCTATTTTCTCCATCCACGAGACTCGAACTCGAAATCTTGCTTAAGGGGAATAAGCTCCTTACCAACCAATATGTATTGGTTATATTTTTTAATTATTATTTTTATTTTAAATACATTTTTTAATGAGTATTATTGTATTATTAAGATATAATGTAATTTGATTTAAGAAATAAGATAATTAAATTAAAAAATATAAAAAAAAAATAAAATATTTATTATGGAACGAATGAAGTAAATAATTTTACATCTATTAACTTCTTCTATATGTTTTAAAACTTTCAAACAAACTAAAGTTAATTAAATATTATTTATGTTTCATTTCATTCATTCTTTTGTCTCCATTAAAGTTAATTAAATACTATTTATGTATAATTTCATTTATTCTTTTATCTCCATTGTAGGTGTTTGGATTCTCAATTGAGAATTCAAAATTCATTAATTGAAGTGAATGATTGAATTTTTAATTCAAAATTATTTATTTAAGTGTTTGGTAATAAAAATAAATAATGAATTTTGAATTTAATTAAATTTTTTATCAATATTAAAATTCAACTTATTTTAAAAAATAATTTTATTAAAAATATTTTTTAATTTAATAATTTTTTATTATCCATAATTACTATTCCATCAAGTGCTCTCAAATACACCCATTAATTTTCATTTTATATGCGATTCTTTATCTCCATTAATTTTCATTTCATTACAATCAAAATTTCCATTTAATACGTAAAATACAAATTTGGCCTAGTTGACATTCTTTGGTCATTAGGCCAATTATAAGGGTCAAAACGGTTAGTGCAAAGTTCAATTAAAAATGCCATTGAACTACTACTGTACAGCTAATATAGGAGGTTTCCCTTCTCTTTAAATGAATTTCTCATGTAACAAAAAAATAAATTAAAAATAAAATTATAAAAAAATTAAAAAATAGGATATAATTAAAGAAATGGAAAATTCATGATAAATTAATGCATTATATACCTTAAAAAAATATAGACTTGGCAAGTTGACATTGGGTGGTTATTAATCCAGTTATACGGGGTCAATATGGTCAAATGCTGAAAACGGAAAGCTTCCAGGAGCAGCGAAACGCAAAACGAAGTTATCCCAAAAAACGCGTTTTGGCCGGCAGGGTGTTTGGTTGAACCACCTAACAACCACCACTTTCCTTCACAATTCTTCTCTCTCTATATTTATTTCATGAAATTAAAAAATTGAAAAAAAAAAAATTACATTAAAGCAGCTCTTTTTCAGTATAAAACTATAAATTATCCTCTTTTCGTATTTTTTCGGTTTTCTGAGCCATTCCTTTCCCTTCTCTCTCATCTACTGTTCCACCCTTTTTTTTTCCCTCTCTCTCTCTCTATCTCTACCTTCCGCCGGAAAACTTCCTCTCCGCGCCGGGAAACCGCTGTTCTCTCAGGCGAACAGCCTCCGTTTCTAATCGGAAAACCGCTTATTTTGTTCCACCTGAGATTCCGCGATTTATTTTTCTTCCATTCCCCTGAGACCGTTGGAGAATGATTCGGATCTCTGAGTTTGACTCGATTTGTTCTTGTTTGGCTCCCTTTTAGAAAATGTGGGCTCCTTGGTTCTCCATTATGATTTTTTGATGGAGAAGATCGTGATCTAGGGTTTGGATTTCGGATTTCTGGACTCGGTTTTGCAGCTAAAACTTCACAAAAAACGGAGGCAAATAGAGCGCGACTACGGAATGAAATGGTAGACGATTGTAAGCTTATATATCTGTAATTTTTGAATTAGTTATGAATTTGTGTCTCTCTGTGTGTATATATATCTATAAAATTTTACTGGTCATTTTTTAATTTTTTTTACTATGGTCTTTTATTGGTAAGATCTCAAAGCATTGTTCTGATATGCAACTGTCTCTTCAATTTTTAGATAAATTTTTGCCTTTGGTTTTTTGTATTTCTATTTTTAGAAAGTCATTTGGATTTGTTGAATCTCACATTTCTGGTTATTTGATTCGTGAAAATCCTCCTTCTGTTGCGTTTTCTGTGATTTTAAATACTTCTGAAGGAAGCTGATTTTATTTTTCGTCTTTTATTTCTAATCAGGATTTTTTTTTGCTAAATAAATTTTACAAAACTGAAACTTGATTTCTGTTTTTTACTTTTCCTTTCTTAATCTTGGTGTTTGATTGTGATCGGTGAATAAGTTGCGTGCAATTTGATCATTAATATGGTTCAATCATTATTATTATTGTTGTTTTCATTTTTGGTTTATTATTTTCCTCGGTAGTAAAATATAACTTCAATTTTTACGCGGGTATTTGTTGAATATTAGCTTTAAACATGCATTTAATTTCTCCATATACGATTAAGGGTTTAAATTCAATAGTAATTGTATAAAGCTGACATGGTCATATATCAAGTTGGGTCAATTTGTGCTTTTTTTGGGAAACAATGGGTATCTATTAGAGATTTAATGATTTGTTGTCATTTGACTCACAATTAAAGATGGGTCCAGTTAACGCTTATTTCAGGCTTGGATTGTGGTGATACGTGATTAATTGATTTGGTCATTTGTGATTGACTCAGTCATGTATTATGCTTAGTGGAAATATAAAAGGAATTACTTTTTCTGCGGAAATATATTTAATTTACAATACCGTCAAAAGCTCACATATTGTGAAAAGCTATGCTTTTCGAAATATGATTTTCTTGAGTCGATATTTTGTGAAAGTTTTTTACAGCCTCAATCTATTTTTGGTTGTAGGAGATTCTCAGTTTTATTTTTGTATTGTTTCAGCCCTTTATTTTTGGCACATTGGTTCTCATTTTTAATCTTGATAGGATTTAATCTGCACTGTGTTGTGGTACATTACATTTGAAATACTTGTATCATAGTACAAGTTTTGGTTGAATTGAGCAATTTAAATCTTCAGTTCTGTGTTTGCTGGAATGTATGGTGTAGTAATTGTGACATCATGCTGGTTGAGTTTTTGCATGAGGAAGAATATACGTAGAGCCTCATATTTATGGATTAATCTAGAAATTTAATTGTGGAATCCCGTTATTCATCTTGGATACCAACGATATGGAAGGGGTTGATATGGCCATTGTTAGCCTGGCTCGTTAAATCATTAGTTCTTCTGGTCAAATTTTTATGGTACATCTTTAAGGTATTCATTTTGAACTGTATAAGTTTTAGTGTTTCGTGGGTTATAACATGATGTGCTAATGTTTTTTCTTCCTTGTAAGTAAATATCTTTTGGTGAAAACTTAGTAGGAAAGATGTTGTAATCTGAGTATGAGCGTAATCAAGCTGAGCCAAGTTGAAATAGTGTTGAGCTTGAGCTCGATTCGATTAGAAAACTCGAGACTCAACCTCAACTCGAGTTCAAAGAGCTCGGCTTGAACAGATACTTAAAATATTCAAACTCGACTCGATTAAGTTTAATTATCATTAGAAAAAATAAATTAACTTATTATTAATGTCAAAATAAAACTCGAATAAGTAAATTATTATATATAATATAAAATATAAATTCTCAATATTTGATTATGCTCGCAAGTTATTCGAGTTGAGTATTATAATATTCAAATTTGGCTTGGCTCATTACCTGAGTTATTCAAGTTTGAGCTCGACTTGATTAATTCAAGTATTTTATAAGTCGAGCTCGAGTAGCTCACTAGTAGTTTGACTTAAACCTCTAAGTCAAGGCTAATTTAGAATGTGTATGCAATTGCTAATTACATGAATTAATCTTTGGGTGTCATGATTTGATTTTTTTTTTTTTTTGACTAAATTATAATAGGTCAATTGGTTTAACATGGTTGTTCCATCTCTCTCTTTCTTTGTCTTCTTTGTTTTTGGGTGTCTAGGTGCCAGATTTGCTTTGTCTGTTTTAGAGTTATTAGGTCTTATCATATTGCTTTACCTTTTGACAGGTGGAAGGGAGGGTCTGTTTGTCCAAAGAGGCTAGAAATGGGTTAGAATTTCTGAAGCGTAAAAGGCTTCAGCGGATGAGATCAGAAACTGCTACAGAGACTATAAGTGTTACCAATATGATGAGTAGAAGCGGAGGAGATGCTTTAAGGGCTTCAGCGTCATGTGGTGTTAGGTTACATGGTAATGTGGAATCATTTGTTCCATCAAATGGTGCTTCAAGTGGGAAGGACGCCTTTTTGAAGCGAAAGGTGGATAAGTTTGATACAAGTGATCTAGAATGGACAGAGAAAATCCCAGAATGCCCTGTATTCCATCCAGCAAAGGAGGAGTTTGAGGATCCTTTGTTGTACTTACAGAAAATAGCTCCAGAAGCTTCAAGATATGGTAATGAATATTTGCTGTATAGACAAGCTTTTTTAATAATGCTTACTGAGAAACACTTGCAAATTGGATGAGTACAATCAAAGTTATCTTGTCAAATTTGGATAAAATTATTGAATTTTTGGAGGTGTAGTGCTCTTTTTTTGTAATTCCCCAGCATTACTTGTGTGCCAGTTTTTGGACTACTGATTCGAGAATCACACGCAAAACACTATGTTATTGTTTTTATGCCCTGTTACTGGCCATTACAGCCGTTGCACTACATATACTTCATTTTTTGTAAGCTAATTTCTTAAAAAAACTTATAATAGTGCCTGCCACAACTATTAGACTTTGCCTGTGACTCCTTGAAACAGCTACGACTTGCCGCAATTTAAATCTCTTTTCATCAGTGCAATTTTGATCCATCTTTTCTCTTTCTGAATGTGCAGGTATATGCAAGATTGTTTCCCCTTTAAGTGCTTCTGTTCCCGCTGGAGTTGTACTCATGAGGGAGAAAGCAGGATTCAAGTTCACAACTAGAGTGCAACCTCTTCGTCTTGCAGAATGGGATACTGATGATAGAGTCACCTTTTTTATGAGTGGAAGGTGATTTTTCTTACTTGAAAGCAATTAATTTGGGACTAAGGCTTAGTTGAGTGTAGTGTTCTCTTTGACTTAAAACATGGGTGTAACTTTTCAGAAATTATACCTTTCGTGATTTCGAGAAAATGGCGAACAAGATTTATGCTCGTAGATACTGTAGTGCCAGTTGTCTTCCAGCAACATATTTGGAAAAAGAATTTTGGCATGAAATTGCTTGTGGAAAGACAGAAACAGTTGAATATGCATGTGATGTAGATGGCAGTGCCTTCTCATCATCTCCCAGCGATCCGCTTGGAAATAGCAAATGGAATTTGAAGGTGTTGATTTAGCCTTTTCTTTTATCATTTCCTGTGCCTTGTTTTGATGAAATGCTACGTTTATTTTTACCATGATGAAAAAATGTTGTAGGAAAAGTGAATTTTACCATGATGAATAAATACTGTAGAAAAGTGAATTTCACTGGTTATAGTACTAGTTGTAGTTTTCATCTTGCTGTGATGTTTTGTGTATTTATTGACTTGGAGGATGATCTAGTGAAATGCAAAATGGCCCACACATCAAAATATATTGAAATGTTAACAGCGATGTGTAACATAAAAAATTTAGGGAGCATTGGAGTGAGGGTATGGTTCAGCAAGCTCTCAATAAAAAAATCCAGCCTCAGCAGATACGAGCGAGGCATCCTGGCAATTTTGGACTGGTTATGGGATCTGGTGCTGTGGATATGTGGTTATACGCTTGAACAATGGGATATGTTTTGATAAGGGAATAATGTGTTGTATGTTGAGTGGAGACGTTCTTCCCTGCAATGGATATGACACAGTACTGTGTGCTTGACATATTGTCTTAGGTGGGAACATGAATGGGTAATGGAGATTGTCTCTCTGTGGAAAGTGACTAACATTAGTAAACAAGTAGGATGTTTCTTGTTCGTTAATACCGAATTTGATTTATATCATTGGTCAGATGTTTCTTCGTATAAATGAAATAATTATGACTCTCTGTCATCAGAGTTGTTATTTTTCTTCTTTGATTCCTAGTGAATAAATAGTTGGTTTTTGGATGAATATTAAACAATTTGTTAAAAGCAATTTCCAGTTATTAGCATGTTAGAGATTCTTCAATTTTAGAATACTGCATCAAGTCAATTATTATATCTTATATCTGATTGTGATTTCAGAA
This sequence comes from Aleurites moluccanus, assembly GCA_948193065.1. Taxonomy (NCBI): domain Eukaryota; kingdom Viridiplantae; phylum Streptophyta; class Magnoliopsida; order Malpighiales; family Euphorbiaceae; genus Aleurites; species Aleurites moluccanus. The sequence continues at coordinate 6,447 of CANXYC012407323.1, read as the reverse complement.
TGTTTCGCGGCTGCCCAAGTCCCTTTTACGTCTTTTGGAAACAGCTATTCCGGTAACTAGACTATAATTATCTATTTAAATGTTTGTCTTTATACTTTCTGTCTCTTCTTGACTTGCATTGTGTGTATTTCAGGGGGTGACAGATCCAATGCTTTACATTGGAATGTTATTTAGTATGTTTGCTTGGCATGTGGAAGATCATTATTTATACAGGTAGGTCATGTGTGTTATACTTATTGAGTTTTAGTGCATTCATATCTTATATTTCATTTGCGTGTTATATTTTTTGGTACTGTTATGGCAGTATTAATTATCATCACTGTGGGGCATCAAAAACTTGGTATGGAATTCCTGGTCATGCAGCTTTAGCATTTGAAAAGGTTGTTAGGGAACATGTGTACTCCCATGATATTCTATCAACTGAAGGGGAGGATGGAGCTTTCGATGTACTTTTGGGGAAAACAACTTTGTTTCCTCCAAATATATTGTTGGAGCATGGTGTCCCTGTTTACAAGGCTGTGCAAAAGCCTGGGGAGTTTATTATCACCTTCCCCAGAGCTTATCATGCTGGATTTAGCCATGGTAAGATATTTTTATCTCCATTTGCTAAGGAAGAATGTTGGGTACGTATCTCAGCATTATTACAACTATAATATTTGACCTTCTGTAAAACTGTAGGTTTTAATTGTGGTGAGGCTGTAAATTTTGCAATTGGTGATTGGTTTCCTATGGGAGCTGTAGCTAGCCGGCGTTATGCAATTCTGAACAGGATTCCTCTTCTTCCCCATGAGGAACTTCTGTGCAAAGAAGCAATGATTCTCTCTACGAGCCTGGAAATTGAAGATCTGGATTATTCCTCGGCAGACTTGGTTTCTCATCATTGCATTAAGGTTTCTTTTGTCAAACTGATGCGTTTCCAGCATCATGCTCGCTGGTCTCTTATGAAATCAGGGGTGTGCACTGGCCTTCTGCGAAATATACATGGAACTAGTCTATGCAGCTTGTGCAGACGTGACTGCTATTTAGCTTTCCTTAACTGCAATTGTGACATGCATCCTGTGTGCCTTCGTCATGGTATGTTTGCTTCATAACCATTTTTACTAATGTGTGTCTGAATTGTATGAATCTATGTATATATATATATATTTTTTCATCTGTTTGCTGATCTTGTCTTGGACAACTTATGATGGTCCTGATCTCCTATCCAGATTTTAATTCACTTGACTTTCCATGTGGAAGAAATTATACATTATTTTTGAGGGAGGATATTTCAGCAATGGAAGCTGCAGCCAAGAGGTTTGAGAAGGAAGATGGAGTACTAGAGAAGATTCAACAGCAAGCGAGAAGTGGGGACGATTTGTATTCCTATCCATCATCAAATAAGTTTCTAGGCGTTTTAGAGGATGGATACTCTCCTTATTGTGAAATAAACTTTCAATTTAACACCAAGACTGCTGCAACAACTCGGTATCAGTCACAAGACCTTACCCAATCTACATTCATATATGGTATTGAAAATTTTAGACCTGAAATGTCAGAAACTTCTGTATGTTGTTCTGCATCTGCTCTTTGCCCTTCTGGGGAGCAGATTGAAAGCTCTTCAGCAGCCAACAGCGTAAGATTTTCAGATTCTTACTTTCTTATTCCCAAAAGTGGTTTCCTATTCATTTCCTTTTCATTTTCTATATCAGTCATAGTTGTAAATAGTGAAAGAGTTGGTCTTTTAACATTATAATTAATGAATTGCTATTTTTTTATTATTCTGTTCATTCATATCTGTAGAAGGTAAAGGGGTGTGGTGACTTCAGCATGGGGAATCTTGATTCTAAAAAGTTCTCTGAACAAGTATCACACAGTATGCATGAGTCCTCTCCATCCTCTTTGTCTCATACTGAATGCCTCAGTACCCAGCATGGAGATCTTTATGGATCAGAGGCTAGACCTAGTGTAGATTATCACAGTGATGATTCTGATTCAGAGATATTTAGAGTTAAGCGGCGGTCTTCTCTCAAAGTGGAAAAAAGAGTAGTGACCGATAATGGGTCTTTGAAGAATTGTGAATACCAGGTATATTTCTGTATTTTTACCATTTTATATATGCAGTGTATTTTGTTAATGGGAAATGGGAACCTATTCGCGGTTTGGGCAGGTGGCATCGTCCCCCTTAGTGCAGATTACTTATTCATGGTTTAAGTTGCAAGCTCCAATGCAGTGATCTATAGCACTTTAATCTTTTAATTCAACAACTATTCAACAATTCCCTTGTATATGAAAACCAATAAAATTTTTCTTTATTCACCCCCAAAAAACTGAAAAAAATGGGGGAAGCTGAAATACTAGTGTTGCTGGTGTTGACAGCTCGAGAAAAAGAGGAGGGTTTAGTTGTAGATATGTGAGAATCTATTGTGGAAACTGGGGTAAAAAAAATTTAAGAACAAATCACTACAGGAAACAGAGAATCATATTGGAAAAAGGTGAAGGTGAAAAAAAATCAACTGGCATTGGTGGGGCATGAAACTGGAGTTCTTAGTGGAGCTGAGATGAATTTACTAAAATAACATAACACCGTATTTTTAAAATTGGTCTTTAAATGTATTCTTCTTTTTATTGATTGTACTGAGCTCAATTCTTAGATATATTTTGAACTTATTTTGTTTCCAATCTGGACCTTCTTTTCTGGTGAAATATTTTTCAAGAAAACTTGTTCATTTGTGAACAGGAATTGGAAGCCTTATGCATGAGTACATGTCAGATGGAATGGGTTTCTAAGTTCAAATAATTATTTGTCTTAGCATCAGAGGGGATGATTGTGACGTATTTATATCTTTTTAGTAATAAGCTGATTGAAGAAATTTATTAGAGGGACAATTTGGATAATTTGAAAAATGTGTGTATTTGTAATATTTTTTGTTGGATCATTTTAATTATAAAAGTTTGAATCAAGTTAATGTGGTAAGGTTACCAATATGAGATATTTTTATATCTCAACACTCTCCTCTTCAAGTGATAAACTGTTCTGGTCCAGTTGTCACTTGACAATTTAAGTAGATATTGATATTTTGGTGGTTTGATGGGTTACCAGCCCACTGGTAATCTGGTATTCAATTTGGTAATTTGATAGATTACCAGTCTACTAATAATTTGGTATTCAATTTTGGTAGTTTAATGGTTTACCAGCTCACTAATATTTAATTTGGTAGTTAGATGGGTTACCAGCTTATAGGTAATTTTGTAATTTGATAGGTCAGGATAGAAATCCTTTCTGATACCATGAATAAATTTATTAGAAGGACAATTTGGTAATTTAGAGAGTAGATATTTGTAATATTTTTTGTGGAATCACCTTAACCATAAAAACTTGAATCAAGCTAATATAGTAAAGTTTTTTATTTGGTTATATATTGATTTTTATTTTTGTAGTTCACCAATGTATAACATAGATGTTGCGTATATTTATCTTATTTATATTTATTGTGCTCCGTTTCCTTCTCTTGTCCTCTGCTATTTAGGAAGTTGTCTGTGAAGCCAATGCCGAACTTGATTGTCATCTCTTCTTATTGGTTCTTCATTTTATGCTCTTATTTTTCTGCACTTCGACAGACACTATTCAATTTTTTTTTTGAATCTATCTTTATTAAGATTCTTTCAATAAAACAGGGGCTGAGACGATTGAAGAAGCTCCAATTTGAAGGAAGATGTGGCCAAACATTTTCATCAGAATGCAGCCGAACTGATGATGAACCAAATCACAATCATACATCAACTTCCAATTGTAAGGAGGCTCCAGAGAATGGATCGAGGGACAGGTTTACCAGGGGAAGTAGCATTCCCATCTCTATCAAGTTCAAGAAGTTGGTGAATGATGAAGCAACGAGCAGACAGCTAGAACACCAGAGAGCGGACAAGTTTCAGTATGACTTGGGAAAGACCACGAGGGAACCACCCCCTATAGAGATTGGGCCGAAGCGTATTAAAGTCAGAGGCCCGTCATATTTAGGGTCAGAGAGCAGGTTAGATTGACTTTAGGATCACAAAATTGACGAGGAAACTGGTTGGCCTGCCTCTGGAGCATCATCTAGAGCCTGACTTTGCTAACGTTATTTTCTCTAATGGGTCCTAACAACACGGAAAAGTCCCAAAAATTAATTGTGGGAGCAGCAGTAAAATTAACCAACTTTAGGAAAATTAATTCTCAGAGGGAAGATGGGTATTCCCACTGCACCTCCATTTTACGTTCATTGTGCTGCTTCCTCTTAGGTTCTTTATTCTTTTTGTAGCAATGGACTACTTGAATAAATGCAGAGAAATGTCTTTTTTCTCTTTAATATCTATTGAGAAGCCCTTTTTTATATCTATTTATTTTTGGAGGTTTATGCTTTGAAATTCTGAATTTGTTTCATAGCTTAATTAGTGTCGTGAATTACACTAGTTAAAACCTCTATTTTCAAAATTTAATTTAGTGGTCCATATTTTACACAAGTGATTGTTTTCCTCCATTGGTTTTATGATTTTCTCAATTAAAACAATGAGGTTAGCTTATTTTTGTATTTTATTACTCTTTTTAATTACATGTGTAAATTCTGAATTAGTGTGTATACTAGTGAAGATTTTATTATTATTATCATCATCATCATCATCATTTTATTGTTGCAGTTTCTTAGGATCTCTTATAAGATTTAGAAGACATCATTTTCTATGTTTATGGAGGTTGGGTTTTGAGGAGTGTATGGGGAGAGAAAACTAGGTGATGGAGATTAGTTTTTGTGATGGTGAGGAAGGAAAATTTGAAGGTAAATTAAGGGTAAAATTGACAATTCAACACTATTTAACAGAGACTATGTTGTTGAAGTTAAAATATACGGACCACTAAATTGATTTTTAAAAGTAAGGGAACTATGCACATTGAATTTGGTGGTAGTTCACAAGGGTGTAATGGCGCCAAGCATAGTTAAATACCGCTAGGATTTGGGAATTTGCTTAGATAATGTTGAGTTATGTTCTGTATTTGGCAGTATAGTTTGTATGTGTAAAATAATATATGCTTTGTTTGGCAAGTCTGTTTGTGGGGGTAAGGTGAGAAATGTTTGATACTTTCTGTTTTACAATAAACGTTTAAACTATAAAATATATAATTATTAAAATTTTTTTATTTTTATTTTTATTTTTTTAATTTATTTATTACTTTACTCTCTTTTCATCCTTTTAATTCTCACATATTCTAATTTCTTAATTATTATTTTTATTTTTAAGATTTTTTTAATAAAAATATTATTATAATATTAAAATAAAATATAATTTAAATTAAAAAATAAAATAATTAAATTGAAATATATTAAAAAAAAATTAAAACGTTTGGAATAAATGAAATAATTTATAACTAAGAAAAATATAAAGTGTTGTTTAATAATACAATTAAATATTAAAATAAAAATTTTTAGAATTTTTTACGATAAAATTATTTATTAATATTAATTTTAAAAACTTCAATTAAGTTAAAATTGATTTAAATTGATAATTCAAAAGTTTATTTTAAAATTTATACAGAATATAACATTTAGGTTTTAAAATATGTGATAAGTCCGTTAAGTCCAAGTGTTTCGGTGCTTCTTGGTGAGATCTCGTCCTATGGCTAGGGTTTTGCATCGTCTCTTGTAGAAGTCTAGTTTTTTAGGGTTTTGATTATAGATTCTGATATATAGTACCTTTACTACTTTTGTTTTGGACTGAATTGATATCGCAAGGATGAAGAAAAGGAAACAAGTCGACCCAACTGAAGAGGAACTAGAGGTGATTGAAGCGAACAAATTAGGAACAAAGACTAATGAGATTAAGGCATTGCTTTGCCTTATTGGATATCTGTGTAACAAAGACTAATGAGATTAAGGCATTGCTTCGCCTTATTGGATATCTGTGTACACAACGGCCTTTCAACCAAATGACTTTTATGGAGATTATGAAAAAAATTGGCAACCTTTGCATGGAGTGGAAGTTAGGGCAATTCAGGATTATTTTTTCTTTCCAATTCTTTCACTGGAATGATAGAGAAGTTCTTGATGTGGAACCCTATTTTTTTTTTTTTTTTTACAAACATGCTGTAATTCTAAAAGAACCTACGAGAACTGAACAACCTTATGAAGTTCAATTGAACTTAGTTCCTTTATGGACACATATAAATGACTATGGATGATAATGGGGCGGGAAATTTCCATTATTCTAGGGGATTTATCTCGATCGGGGCGAGGATTCCTCATTTTCTCTCTCCATGGGAGTAGGAATGGATAATATTTCTACTTTATTAGTGGGGATGGGACATAGATGGGGAATACTCCGCAGGGATCCTCATCCCGATATTTCTGCTGGGATCTGATATTATAATTACTATATATATATATATATATATATATATATATATATATATATATATATATATATATATATATATATATA
>CANXYC012406994.1:0-12395 GCA_948193065.1 Aleurites moluccanus | reverse complement strand
TACAGTTTCACATCAAATTGGTCATCAATTTATTGTCTACTTACATCCAATTAACTAATTCTATCATTAATTTATGAACCCTATCCTTAGTTTATCAAATCATATTCCAAAGTTCCAATTAAACCCTAGAGTTTAGGGATTTCCAATAAATTAGTGTTGATCTATGTAAAATAACACTAAACCCATTTATTCTAACCTAAATAATATCTATTTAATCAATAAAAAATAACAAATAAATCCTTACCTCAAATGGATTAAAATGGCAGAAATTTGACCTTCACTGCCCTAGAATATTTCCAGCCCTTTCCACAAGTTAAAATGAAAATATAACAATCACAGAATGTCTATATGAATTTCCACAAATTCTCTCCAGAAATTTTTGATGGAGAAATCGTGAAATCTGATGGAGAAGAAGAAACAGTGCTTCGGGCTCCTTTGGAGAAAAAGACGAGCACGATAGAATAGAGAAGAAGAAATAATAAGTTTAAGTGTTTTAATTCTTCAGTTACTGCCCCTTATATAGGCTACTGCCTCAGTAAAACTGAATTAATTAAATTCCGTTTCGCCAATCCAATCCGTTGTTCCAGCTCGCCAATCCTAGCTCACCATTGCCAGTTCGCATATGCCGGCTCACGTATGCCTCTTCTCCAAACTCAGCTCGCCAAACCCAGCTCACACTTCCTAGTTCGCAAGTCCTCTTCGCATTTCCTCTTTTCATTCCAGTTCGCATGTCCTCTTCGCATCCCAGTTCGCATTTCCTCTTCGCATCCCCAGTTCGCATTTCCTCTTCGCAATTCCGGCTTGCCATTGCCTCTTCGTATTTCCCAGTTCTCATTCCCTCTTCGCATTCCAGTTCGCATTTCCTCTTCGCAATGCAGGCTCGCCACTGCCTCTTTGCATTCCTTCTTCGCATTCCCACTTTGCATTCCAACTTCGCATTTTCCACTTCGCATTCCCACTTCGCATTTTCCACTTCGCACTCCTAGCTCGCACTTTCCTCTTCGCAAGGCCAGCTTGGCAATGCCAGCTCGCCAATGCCGGCTGGAAACAACTGAATTCAATTCACGAAAAAACGCCGCAAATTCCTAACTCCTCATTTCTTTTTAACATTTAGAATATTTTTTTTTTTACAGATACCGTTTCAGAAATCCAACATATCACTCAATACTATACACTAATGTTTTCCATACTCATTTACTATCATTATCAAAATAAGTAAAAATTCATACTTATTGCAAAATAAATTAATTCAGCTAATTAAATTTAAAAATTATACACACATATTTATCCAAAAATGATATATGAAAATGGTAGGTGTTACAATTACAGACATGGAATTATATATGTTTATGATTGGAAAATTAGGCTTTTGTTAGAAAGATATGTAATGAGAACAAGTAAGAAAAATATAAGTGATTATATGTAAAGTTAGGGATTTCGAATGTTGTCAGAGGTAGTAGTTTGGGTCTATTGTTCCATGACTTTATTGACTGAATTAGCTTAAGAGTAAAACATAAAAGTTATATATATATGTGTTATTTATATGCCTGTAAAAGAAAATTTTCAAATTTGAAGTGAAAAAAGAGATATTAAGAGGTAACAGAGACTGATTTAAAATTGGGGTTATTGAAAAATACTATTGTGTTTTTATTTTACATAAGGTTAGAGACTAAATTAGGCTAAGTGTTCAACATGAAAAATATTTATTTATACTTTAGACAGAGGCTATAAAAGAATTTTGTCATTAGATTAGTATTCTATGATTTATAGCTAAAAAAGTAGAGACTGCCCGGATTGGGATGCAAGACAACATAGTTGGCAGAAAGGTTGAATTCAAACTGTCACCATATGCTATGTAAAACTTGAACATGTCTGAATTTTAGATATGTTAGAATTGTTATGTCTAGTTTAATTAGGAAAAAGAATCAAGGTAATTGGATATGTACAGAAAGAGTTATAAGCAAAAGAACACAAACTGCCAGAATGCAGGAAAAACCAGTAAAAATTTAAGAGTTTAAATCCTAAGTTAAGGAACATGTGAATTCTAAGTAAATTAAAGTTGAGAATAGTATATGATACGTAATAGTTATTGATTCTTAATGTTAATTAATGTGTAGCTTTGAATACTAACAAAGATATAAGTGGAAGATCAAAATAGAGAAGTGAAGAGCGAAAACGTAAAGTTATTTAGCAAATTAAGTTATGCATACATCATTATACATATCTATGTCTTGATATGTTGAATCGATGAACATATTTTCTTCTTGATTAAATGTCACTTTGCTATTGTTGATCATCCTTGATATTTCACAAGATTGAAATCATCCATATCCATTTATTATTATTGGTATCGAAATGCCTATTGTACTTGATTAACTATATGCCTAAATGCTTTCAAAAGTATGCACACCAAATGATTAAACCGTATACCATGATATTTACTGTTGATTGCTAACTTTATACCAAATAAAGAAACCGACACATGCTTATTCAAATACATTGACATCGAATGACAAGCAAACCTATGTGTACCGATTGAATGTATTTGTACCGTAATGTTTCTAATGAATATTTGATATTGTTATTAATTTTCATTGGCCTATTTATATGTGGATTTAACAGAGCTACCTTACCAATGGGGTAGTGGGTAAGTACCGTCAGCATTGTGCACAATATTTTCTTTACAATGTTTACCCTACTTAAGAAGGGTCTTATCCTAACCGTGAGGCTTAGCCCGTCTTACAATCTCTTACATGCTAATAATATGTGTTCAAAACCCAATATCTGTCACTTCTACATATGAATATAAATGTGATACTTATGTCAACCTTAATTATATTGCTTACCATTGATATCCATTCTTTTATCTATCACTATTTATTATTGATATCACTGTTACCTATTTCAAACTTTCAATGGCATTTGGTGTGTAATTAATTAGCTTTTGACATGCAATTTGATATACTGATATTCCATTGTATTCGTTGATATTTAACTTCCTTTGATATACTTTATTATCATACACATATATCACCTGTTTAATGATATATACATGCGCACTGAGTATATTAATACTCACCCGTGGTTTATTTAATTATTTTTCGGGAAAGAAATACTAGAAGCAAAATTTCCATGACAGTTTTCTTCCTCCGTACTTGGGACACCCAACGACTCTAATGTAAATTCATTTTGTGGAGTCAATTTGTATATGCTATAGAGTTCCATGGGATATATATGTTGAAAAGTAGATAGTTTGTGTATATATATGTTAACGGTTACTGAAATTGACATGATAACTGGTGGAAAAATAAATATCGATGATATATGATATTAACAAGGATACTGATAATGATAATGCCTAAATATGAACTGACATACTATGATTAAAATGAGTATATAAAAGTGTTTTATACAACTATGTGAATTGTGAAGTTGAGGGTATAAGGATGATAAATTATTGAGAGTGTAAAATAAATTTTTATACAGGCTATGTAATTTTTAAAAGACTCGGTTTTGGGTTAGGAATAGTATTAAAAATACATAGAAAACTCTGTCGAAATTTCTATAAAATTAATAAGTAATAAATGGAATTTGAATATTAATAAATGAATTATTGTATGAATAATTAATGATTGTCAAGTTTAATGGGTTTTACGAGTTTGCGGTGATTTTAAATTTACCTGTGCACTAGAACCGTTGCGTTCTAAAAATGGAACATGACATTAGATTTTATTATCCTTTATTTATTTTCAAAATTAATTTGATATTATTTATTAGGATGGAGTTTTAAATAAGAAGAAAGGGAAGGTTATTTATTATATAAGAAAAAAATGAAGGGAAATAAGTTTTAATGGATGGAGGTAGAAGATGAAAGGAGGAGTATTTTGAGTAATAAATAAAATAATTTTATCAAAATTTAATTTTTATGTCATTGACTAACAGAAAAGTGATTAAATATGAACAGAATAATCTCATAATCTAACAGAACCAAGATATATAAAGTTTTTAATATAATTTTAAATTTTAATATAATTTTAAAAATATAAATTTTTTTTAGTATAATATGGTAAAATAAAGGACTTCATAAGTATTATCCCATAAACAAATAATAAATACAAAAATAAATAAATATTTTTATAATATTATTAATTAAAAAGGTAAAAATTAATTTTTTTATCTATTAAATTTTTAAATAAAAATATTTATGATTTATTTTAAGATAAAATAAAAATTAACTTTCTAATCTGATTTGCGGCTTATTTTAGGATTGACATGAAAGTAAATGAAGATTAGTTGTTTAGCTTCATAAATATCAAAATACGGAAATTTTTTTTACTCAAATTAGAAATTAAATGGTTGAATTTAAAGATTTGAATTTTTTTTTAATTTAATGATTTGAATAATTTATTTCTTTGCATTTTATTCTAGCAATCCTTTTTAATAATTTCTCTTTATTTTATATTATTTATTTATTTTCATTAAATTTCCCTCCTATCTTTTAATATTGGATCTTACCTTCCTCTAATATGTTGTAATAATTAAATATTAAGTAAAAAATTAATAAAATAATTTAATATAATTTAATAACCACACATTGTAATCATAATTAATTGATTTAATTATAACATAAAATATGTATCAAATTATAATTAATTGGTTTGATTGCAATATAAAATATGTAACGCTTTATTAAGATGAAAATTTTTTAAATACATATTATTTTATATATTAAATTAATAATTAATTGGTATTTTAAATTTTTTTTATAAAATTCTTTTATTTTACTTAATATACAAATACTAATATTCTTTTTAAATTTATATATAATTTGTTTACTATAAATTTAGGTAAAGTATGATTTTATTATATTGAGTGTTTGTTATTTAAACTCATTTATAAACATAGGATAAAAAAATAAATTTGTTAAATGGTTTGGAATGCATGTTGGAAATTTCCTTGGGGATATTTATTTTTGGTAATATGCAAAAGGGAAATAAAACAAGAGTCGTCCACCAACCACAAGCACCACCACAAGCAAACCAGGCCTATTACACAAGCTTACACGCGACATCTCGATGTTAATACGTTGTCTGCACAGGATCTCCCGCTTTATTGCATTTTTATCAATCTACATAAAGCCACCAACAATTTTTTCTTTTTAACCCCAGCAGTGAAAACAATCACTTCCTCTTCTTCATCTCCTTCCATTTGACTCTCTCCTTTCATTTTTTTTTTTCCAATTCTATCTCTTCTTTTTGCAAGATTTCTGTTCTGGGTTTTCTTTAAATCTCCACTCTTCAATGGAGTGGCATAGATGGGTTAGTGGGTTTGGGGAGTTGAGGCCTCTGGTGCATTTGTTATTGCCATTAACTATCCATTGGATTGCAGAGCAAATGACTGTCTCTGTTCTTGTTGATGTAACCACTTCTGCTTTATGTCCTGGAGAGACGAATTGTTCTCAGGCTATTTATATCAGTGGTCTCCAACAAACGGTAATTGAAATGTTTTTGCTTTGATTTAATTTGTTTGTTTGGTTGGTGAGAAAATCGAGGAACAACAAATGGAAAATGGGTTGTTGACTTTTAGGGTTAATTATTTATTCTTTTCTTTTTTTTATTATCATTTTTTTATCTGACTGGTAGTCATTTCTCTCCTCTTTTTTGGTTTGTGATAAAATGGAAGAAAAAGCATCAGAGTAAAGAGAACACAATTACATAATTGAATTTTGTGTTCCTGTTATTCAATTTTCTTTTTCTTTGGTTCATTTAGTTGGTAGATATCTTTATCTTTTTAAGTTTTGAATTGGAAGAAAGAAAAACAAAGTCAAAATAGTTGAAGTTTAGATTGTTTTTTGTAATTTATTTGGTTGGTGATAATGTTTCTCAAAAATCTTTGGTTTGATTGATTAAAAATTTTCTAATTTGAGCTTTGTGATCTAGATTTATAATAAAAAAAATAAAATAAAATTTAAACCTATGCTAAGACTTATCTTTTCAAAATTTATGGGCAAATTCTGCTTTTCAGGAAGAGAAAAAACTCATGAAATTCTTTTAGGCTTATTCTATAACTTTGGAGATTTCCTTTCCTGATCTAAAGTTTTTTTTTTAATTATTTTTTATGATTATTATTAAAATGTTTTATATTAGTTGCAGGCAACATTCAAGTGATAAACTTGTTTATTCTGCATAAAAGACTGATATTATAAACTTATTTAAATCTTGATTTCTGCAGCTTGGATGTTTATAAGCATATTGTATTTTGTGCATATTAAAGATTCAATATTTATATCTTTTTTTCGTCCAATGATTGGAGTACACAATGGGTGAATCTTCCTTCTCTTGACATACTAACTCTAGATATGAAAAGAATTTGATCCCATATCTGTTGGAATATAAGGACTTTACTAGTTAGTTGAGCAGGCATCCTCTATACCTCGTCTCTTTAGTTGGTTGTTATTTATGGATATTCGTTAGTTGATGCTTGGAGGTAAGTAATTAAAGGATAGTCATTGAATTTTACAGTGGAGAAGGGCTGTTTTCTCATGAATAGGACTTCTTTTAATAGCCATTTAGGGAAGTAAATCATAATTACATTTTTAAAAAAAATGTGAGCATGTTTCCTGTATATGATACAGTTGTTGTCCACTTGTATTATTGCTAGTAAAATATGGAACTTGTGTTTAGATCTATTATCTTTCTGAATTCTCAAGAATAAGGACAAATGATTATCACTTTCCTCTTACTCAAACACTGGGCCATATATAATATAGCACTAAATGTGTAGCATAAAATGATAAGAATATAAATATGGTCCACTTTGGTTCCATTAAGATGGTCAAGTTTAAAATGACCCTGGTCCTACCTCTGTCAATTGTGGATTCCATCTTTCCTTTTTGTTTATGGTTGATACATCAAACATGTCAAAGACATCATTGCTTTTGAATACAACTGTTATCCTTGTACTATGATAGGTTCTTTATCTTTATCTTTTTTCCTTATAGTTTATTTTTTGGCTTAATCATTTGTTATTTAGCTATCTTTCAGTTTCTACCAATGGCAGCCATCTACAACCAAGATTATTAATCACTGAAATAGTAGTTTAGTTACTGAGATTGTTCCAAAATTTTAAGGAAATGACACTGAATATAATAGTGGATTGAGGTAGACAGAGACAAAAGACTTGATATCTTTGGCTAAGACTATATGAGCTTAAGTGGAGATAGGAGAATATGGCATTCTAACTTTAATATTTATGACTGTCAAACTCAAACCATAATGCTCAGAACTATTGAAGTTTATAGAACGTGTTTTAAATTTACTAGTTTGTTTACATTTTCTTTTCCTGAAAGAAAGGCTTTGGCTTATAATGTTTTAACTTTTTGTTTGTAGGTGGTTGGAATTTTCCAGATGGTGGTATTACCACTCTTAGGCCAGCTTGCAGATGAGTACGGGCGTAAACCGTTTCTCCTTCTTACAGTATCTACAAGCATATTTCCATTTGGTATGTTCCAGAACGAGCATATTCAGTCAAGGATTAAGATTTCATGAAGTGATATACGTAGGATTAAATTTTAGTAATATACTTAAGTTCCCTAAATTTTAGAATTGAAGCATCAATGGCACGCTTTTTTTTTTTTTTTTTTTACTCTTAAGAGTGAAGGAAAAGCACCTTTAGTTTGCAAAAGAAAATTCTGTAGTCTAATCACTGAATTTAAAAATGATTTACTAGGCCCTTTAATAATGAAAATACATCCTCCGCTTTATATATCTAATACTCTATTTGAAGTGAATCAATGTTTTAATCAAGTAAGAGCTAGACATTTTTAACTTTCTTGTTGTTTCCTTGTTTTATTGTTTCAGCTTTACTTGCCTATAACCAATCCAGAGAATTTGTGTATGCCTACTATGTGCTTCGCACAATTTCATTTATTCTAAGTCAAGGAAGCATTTTCTGCATTGCTGTTGCCTATGCGGTATTAACTAGTTTCTTTCCGGTAAAAGTCATATAGATAGATAATGTCATGCCATCTTATTTTCCCTTCCTTTGGCAGGCAGATTTTGTTAAAGAAGGCAAGAGGGCTGCAGTATTTAGTTGGATGACTGGCCTCTTTTCTGTTTCTCATGTCTTAGGAAATCTCATAGCGCGTTTTCTTCCTAGGGAATACATTTTTCTGGTATGTTGTTTCTGCAAACTCAAGGTCACATATTTATAATTTTTACCTATTTTCTGTTTTATTTTTTATTTTTAAATTTTGTATTATAGTGATTATCTCCAAATTCATTATTTTTCTAATGAATGATCTTATTTCAGGTTTCAATTGCTCTTTTGATCTTTGGTCCACTTTATATGCAATTCTTCCTGTCTGAGACGGTTGAATGGGCTCAAAGGAAGGAAGAAAAAATGAACTTGTTAACAAAGACCATTAATGTTTCCCATACACGATACAAATCATTGAGAGATGCCGCAATAGTAGTATTTAACAGGTATCTTGTACTTTGGGAAAAAATAACTCTTCAAAATGGGCACCATTTCAAAATTGTGCTCTATGCTGTTACTTCTGTATTCAGTTATTGCAACATGCATTGCCTTTCTCATATAATTTCTGATTTTGCAAAAACAAATTCTATTAAAATGTGGTTTGGTTGAATTCTATCTTACTTTTCAGCCCTATGCTTAGAGGAATTTCTTTTGTTTCCTTCTTCTATGAGTTGGGAATGTCTGGCATCACTTCTGTCTTATTTGTAAGTTCATTCTTATCTTATCCTTCTTATTCTACATCTGATTATCCTTAGCTTCATACAGTTCTTTACACTTGACTTAAGGTTGCTAAAACACAAAAGGCCATAAAAAATAAATTTCAGATTCCTTGTACCCCAAACCATATTCTAGGATTCCTATTTCAATACCATTTCCTAGATGAACCAAACAAGAATTCTGATGATCTATACTATCTTCCATGGGCAGAGATATTATTCCTTTTTCTTTTTAAGGTTCAAGCATGGGTAAATGCGTTGACAGTTTTTATTTTTAAGTGAATATTTAACTAATAGTGTACCTTAATATTCTTATTGAATCACTGTTCATAGTGCTAATTGTAAATAGCTGTGTTTTCTGGTGCAGATCTAATTTGTTTTCTTTTTGAGTCAAATTCCCTGACTGCCTTACAATTGCTGTGCAGTACTATCTTAAGTCAGTGTTTGGTTTTAACAAAAATCAATATTCAGAAATCCTGTTAATGGTGGGAATTGGTGAAATTTTTTCTCAGGTATGTTTTTCCTGGAGCTTATCTGTTCTCTTTCATTTCCTTATTAAATCTGGAAGGATTATTGTGCTTAAGGAATGAACATCATGGTCTTCCCCCGCTTCTTCCCCTCCATATCTGATTAGGTGAACAAAATGTAATTTAAACTTTTTATAGTTCTTATGTACCATAATTTTTCTTCGAAGGCATCTTAAAATTATAAAGCTAATTTTAGCTGCCCTTTGTATAGTTATTATGTTAAAAAGGGTGCATGTTTATTACATGACAGTAATATTAGATTCATGATTTCCTTAAAATTGTATTTCATTTTGAATTAAGTTCTTACTTCTAAAATTATATTGCTGTACTTTTTCTATATATTTTCAACTTTGCCTAACATATGTTTCATCATGCTGGTCTGCTCCTAGATTTTGGTGCTCCCTCTTATCAATCCATTGGTTGGTGAGAAAGTGATATTATGTCTGGCCTTACTTTCTTCAATAGCTTATGTAAGTTGCCTTCCCTAGAACCATAACACCCAACATCCAACACACACACTACCAAAACGAGCAGGACAAGAATTTAATGTTGCCTTTTTCTTTTCTGAACAGGCATTCCTCTATGGATTAGCATGGTCATCTTGGGTATGTACTTGTGTAGACTTATTTCCAGAGTAAAATTAGTATGACTGCTTTAAAGAAAAAAAAAAAAACTGAAGTGAAATGCTTACGAGGTTTCATATTTTGAACTTACTGAAAAATTGAAGAGCTTAGCTAATCCTTTAGTGCAGCTCATTGGAATAAGGTTACAAATTTTCATGTGCATTTATTGTTGCCAATTGCAGGTGCCATATTTGAGTGCCTCATTTGGAGCCATTTATGTCCTTGTAAAACCTGCAGTAGGTACCCTTTATCCACTAATACTCTCTTTTCATCTCTTTGCTGTGTAAAATTATAGTTAATTATTGACTATTTTAAATTTGAATGGTTAACTGCTTTATTTTCTGAATTTCTTCATGTGCAGACTTATACAATTATTTCTAAAGCATCAAGCTCAACAAATCAGGTTTGTAACACTAGCAGTCTGTAATGCAAAAATTTCAGTGATTGTACTCTGTTTCAAGAATTGAATTCTTATGAAAAGCTCTTCAAGCCTTTTTTTTTTTAATGTTAACTTTTGATTTTATTCAGTTAATAATTCAACTAACTTTGAATCAGAATTAGCCAGAAGATTTGACTTGTCCTTGATTTGAACCTATTGCTGCAATTTCACTTGGAATATGTCCAAGGATACACTCATTTATATTTTCTTACAAAGCTTTAGGTCAATGAACAAAATTTTGCTACACAAAGGTTTTGATCAGAAAGATGCTGCTCATGTTCTCTTATTTTTTGCTGAAGACAGGGTTGGCACTAGGGTCTACTTTGCACCTTCTTCTACATCTCTGCATTTACACATAATTCATTTCCATTTCAGGGAAAAGCACAAGGATTTATCGCTGGCGTGCAATCAATAGCAAGTTTGTTATCCCCTATTGCAATGAGTCCGTTGACTTGTGAGTTGTCGATGTTATTGCCCTTTGTTTAGGATCAGAACCATTTCAGCTTTTCTTTTACTTATCAGTTGAGTTGTTTCAGCATTGTTCCTATCTAGTGACGCCCCTTTCAACTGCAAAGGTTTCAGCATCATAGTTGCATCTGTATGCCTGGTAATCTCTTTTTCTTCCCTGCACAAATTGTGTCCTCTCTCTCTTTCGCATTCTATCAATTAATTAATCATGAATTGTTTAATTTTGTCAGATGGTTGCATTATGCTTTGCTTGTCTGCTCCAACCAGAGCAACACGAAATCAGGAAGTCAGAGGAAGATATTGAAACACCACTTTTATCTGGCAATTAACTAGCTACCTAATTTCTTAATTTTTGTGATTCGAGTGATGTAAAATGTAAATATGTAGCATCCCCTTGAGTTGTATAATTGATGCATATGCTTTATTATTAATGTTGTTTTGCCTATATTTCCTTGGATTGATCAACTAGTCATTTACCATTGTGGATTTTTTTTTTTTTTTTTTTTTTTCATTATGAAATCATTGAAGGCGAGAAATGAAAATTTTGTGAATTGCAAACGTGTATATGGCTATTTTGATAGAAGCAAATATGGCTATTAGCTCCATTGGTTCAGTAATTTGTGAAAGGGCAGTGATGTTGCTACGGTCAATTTTGTTATAGTCAGAACGTTCAACTTTTTAAAATCTTACAAAGACATCACAGAGACATAATTAGCTATGACCTTTAATCATCGCTCAGTCAATTACACTCTCAATTTATGTAGTAATATTTTAATAATCATTATTACATAATAATTTTTATGATTTCGACTTAAATTAATAAATTAATAAGATAATATTTTTTAAAAAATTATTATAAATTATATTATCTAACTTATATTATAAATTAATAATTTATCAATATTATATATTTAATAAATTATAATATATATTTTATTAAACTATAACTCTAAAAAATATTTAAAATTTAAGTAATTATATTTTTTTATTCACTTCATTTTAATTCATATTTAATTTATTAAATTTTTTTTCAATTCATTTAGTTCATATTTAATTGATTATGTATTTTTTTTTATTTCATTTCAATTAGTTTATATTTAATTGTTCACATATTTTTTTTATTCATTTTAATTAAGTTGTATTCAATTAATCACTTTTTTTTTATTCAATTCATTTAATTCATATTTAATTGATTACAAGATTGATAAAATATAATAAATTTTTAATTAATTAAATATATATTTATTAAATTGTAAATATTCTCTTGAAATAAATAAATTATTAATTTATCGATTAATTAATATTTTTCAATTAATAAAATTTATGAGTTATAACGATATTAATTTATAGAAATTTTATTATAGGTGTAGCTCATGAACTATTGACAATTTCAATGATAGCCTTTAGGCAGGGCAATTTTGCCCATGGGTCGGGTATTTATTTTATCTTGAATGGGATTAATAATATCCACCTATTTAGTAAAAGGAACAACACAAATTTTTTATTTTGAATTCGAGTCAGATTCGAATAATAGTAATATAAGACCTGATTATATATATATATATATATATATATATATATATAT
>CANXYC012406364.1:0-11479 GCA_948193065.1 Aleurites moluccanus | reverse complement strand
TTGGATATGCCACAAATTATGTAGAGGGATGTTGAGTGATCAAGATAGGATTTGTCTCTCCTATACAACAGGAGTGATGTCTTTGGGCCCTTTGATTGAGTGAGACCTAAAATGCATGGCCATACTCAAATGAGTTGATATGCGATATTGATGTCATTTGATTTAGGAGTCTACTCAGGTATCAAAAATATAAAGATTGAACTATACGAGTATGATATATTCCATGACTCGTGTTCAATCAAGACATCTAAGACAAAATGATTTAATTACTTGGTAATTTTATCACAAGAAAGGTTATGTCGAGTCATTGACATTCTCGTGACTTAGGTAGCTTTGATGTGTTGCTAGACACCGCTCACTGCTTGTGGCATAAAATATGATTTTACATCACTACTAATGTTATGGGAACCTATAGGGTCATACATTTAGATCGGATCGATGATAGGAATTTTAATTCATGAGATGGATTAAAAATAAGCATTGGGCTGAACGGTTTAGCTAAGAACTAATATAAGCCCAAAATTCGAGCCCAAGTCAGATGGGGCAAATTGGGGTTTTATTAGTTGACCTAATGCTAGGGTTAAATGCCTATAAATATACATGTGATGTTTATTTTAGGTTAACACATTTTTCTGCTGTTTTTCAGAAAAGAAGAAGTGAACCCTAATCCTTATTCTCTTAGACGCATCTAGCAAAACATCTCAGAGATATTCTTCTTGTTCGTGAGACGAACCAAAGGAGAGACGATTCGTTCTTGTGGATACCGTAGAGGAAGAAGGCAAAAAAGCTTCTGCTCCTGACTCAGAATCGTCCTTGTGTAGTCAAATCATCAAACAAAGGTATAAACCCTAACCTTCTGATATGGATCCTGGAGGAAATCGAAATAAATTTTTCTATTCCGCTGCCTTTTCTGATTTCGATTTCCTACAACTACCCCGTCGGTGAGTCAACTCTGTCAAATCTCATGTAAATATGCCAATGGAAATCAATAGGAATATCCAGTATGTACTAGGAACATTACTGTACATTGACTTTCAATCGATACACATGGGTTTATTTGTCAGTTAGGGCACAAAAGGCATTTCAATATCAATAGCAGTCAATGAAAATGGATAAATTTCAATCTTTAAGAAGATCAAAAATTAATCAATAATAACAAGTGGCATTTAATCAAGAAGAAAACATGTTCCTCGGGTCAACATATCATGTCATGAATATGATGTATACATTACTCACTTTAGCTTATAATTTGTACATTTCCCTTTTCCTTTATCCTTGATTCTTTGCCTTATCTCTTATGATACCCATCATATCCCTTATTAATTCTTGACTCTACATATCCAATTAATTTCTATTTAGATATTATTTAACATAAAATTGCATTGCTTATACTTATATTAAAGAAAATTTCTCAAATTCCCAAGTTTTAGGTTTTGCCTATAAAGAACCTTTACAGACAGCCTATGCATCATTACTCATATCTCTCTCTAAACTTATCCGATTGCTTTAATTCTTATTCATAATTAAACTTAACATATAAGTTTATAACATATCCAAATTTCACATTAAAATCATTACTACATAATTTATGGTGTTAATTTAAACTTAAACTTATAACTAGCCCTACTGCCTGCATTCTGCCTACAAATCTTATTCTGGCAGATTCAATTCTTTTGCTAATCACTCAATCAATACTTAACCAATTACTGTAATTCATTTTCCTATTGAAAATAGACATATAATATTATAACATATCAAAATTTCAAAATTTTTGGATCACTGAAAAATTATAAGTGAATTTCCAAATTAAACTATTGCCCTAAAATCTTTATCCAAACAAATCTAGTTTCCATACCTATATATAATATCTTGATCTTACAATTACAAAACCATTTTTCATACATTTAGACAACATATAAATGAACATCTTTCATGTTTAACACTTTCTCTAATTCAGTCTTTAAGGCCCTTATATTAATTTGTAACCTATGTTCTACTAAATTGTCATTCCGGGCAGTCTACACTTATGACTTAATATCTCATAAACAACAAATCCAATTGAAAAAACCTTTACAGGATTATATATAAGACATAAATGAACACTTTTCATGTGGAATACTTCTTCTAATTCTATCTCTACCATTATGTACAATAAAAACACAATAGCATTTCCTAGAAAACCTAATTCCAGATTAGTCACAGTTTTTACCAAATAACTCTTTTCTCACTTTGAATTTTCCAAATTTATTTTACAACCATCTAACTAACATATTTATTTACAACTTTCATATTTTAACCATCTTCAAATTCAGTCATTAAAATTTCAGAATATTAGCCACAAATTAGTGTCTCAAATCAGATTTCAGAAACTACATTAACCCTAGCTCATTCTTTGCATTTTTAACTTAAATTAATTAATTTACTATTTCATTAAACCATAACTTACACAAATTCAATTAAAATAATGAGTTTAAGAATAATACCTCAAATCAAAATACTTGAATCCCACTTCCTTTTGCTCCACCAAAAGCTTGAATACAATTTTTTCTATCATATTTTCTTCTTAAAGTTTCTTCCTTCTTCAATTTCCTATC
Source organism: Aleurites moluccanus (assembly GCA_948193065.1). Taxonomy (NCBI): domain Eukaryota; kingdom Viridiplantae; phylum Streptophyta; class Magnoliopsida; order Malpighiales; family Euphorbiaceae; genus Aleurites; species Aleurites moluccanus. Next base: position 8,885 of record CANXYC012406364.1, on the reverse strand, counting down.
TATTTTTTGTTGATTCTTTGGAAAGGTTGGAAGACTTATTTCTATAGTATTTTCCTTCTTATGGTTCGGCCACCACCTTTCCCATTTCCTATTTCCATTCTCTTCTTATATGTACAAAGCAAAACTAAAATAAAATGAAGATAAAATAATAAAATTTTCTAGATTATTGGTGATTTGTCACCTTTTCAATTAATTAATAAATCAATTAATCATTTTCTATAAAAAAAATAATCTCCTCACCATCATGGCTGGCCACCTAGCTCCATTTCTAGAAAGGGTGGGTCCCACAACTTTGTTTACTTGTACTTTGGCCCAAAATTTTTCTTATTTATATTTTGACCCCAAAACTTTCTGTAATTTATTTTGTCTAATTTGTTTAGATTCAACCTCAAGTGTGCGGAGCGAAATACCTTATTTTAAGTTGTTTTATCATTTAAAAATAGTTCCGGATCATTTCTGGATCTCAGACAGTGGATTTTCATAATTACCCCCAAAGTTGTCTTTATTTACAATTTTGTCATTACTCTTATTTTCAGTATTCTACAATATTTTTCTACTCTTTCTTTTCACCATAATTTAATATAAAATTAACTTATTTAATCCCCCTAGGTTTGATTCAGAAATTCTTAAATTAGTCAAACAGTTATTTTTCCGGCAATGTAATTAACATCGATACTTTTCGGGACAGTACCTCAAAAGTGGCCCGATTGAGGCTCAAAAATTCTTGAATATTACTCTCTATCATTCTCTATATATTTCCATAATCGATTGAGCCTATTCATACTTCAATTAATATTATATTTGTTATTATAATCCGTTATATCTATACTATCTTCTGTACTTCCTCACTATCTATTGTTATGTCTACTGGGGTATTACAGTATATATAAGGCATGTAAAATGACTAATGAACATAAAATTAGTTCATACATTTTTGGATGATAATTGTTTTATGTTACTTTGGTCATGGCATGAAAGTGAGATCATGGACTTAGGATATTCTTGAATGAATGGGATGAATATAGTATTAATTTATTCTTTCATTAAGGTTAAATGCAATAATTAAATGTTCAAGTATGCATAGATTCATTTGAGCTCATATGAGCAATTGTTGTAATTTTATCTTGATATGCCAAAGGTTACTATTGTAATGCAATAGAAGGCATGAGAGATTCCAACACAAATGAGCTCAACCATAAGATTCTTTAGTGAACCACATCCAACTTTTCATTCATGTCTTTAGGGCAAGATGACTAGGTCACCCTTTATTGGACAAGGGGTATGGGCTAAAGAAATTATGAAGCTAATACACAATGATGTATGTGGTCCATTCAATATAATGGTTAGGGACAGATTCTTCTACTTCATTACATTTACATATAACCTTTCTAGATTTGGTTATGTGTATGTAATAAAGTGTCATGTCTCAATTTCGGAACAAGACAATCCAAAGATGCAGGAGATACCAAAAGCGATCGACACCCGTAGAACCCAGTATCAAATTCTATAATCAAATACTATCAAATAATTAACCAATTACTCAATTATTATCCATTCTGTAATATATTTGTTTGTCTATAACTCATTCTGCAATTGGTTATAATCATCATCATTGTATACCATATCCATACTTAATTTCATATTATACTATACATACATAATTATAGTCTAACTATGTCATTTATACAACCCATGGAGCAACTAAATTATATATACAAAATACAGTGTTAAAATAATTACACTGCTACATAGACACTGCAGAATTCCTTGAGAAAAAATAGTTGAGAATCTGCTTTCTACTCTGCACCTAGAAAGGGGAAACAAATGAAATGGTGAGTATAAATTACTCAGTGAATCTAATATGCATCGACCATAAGAAATTGTTGGAATATCAATAAACAATAGGCAGATGATCAATAAATATTAATTTACTCAACAATATATGAATACGGAATTAGAATATAGTGAATGACTGTAGAGTCAATAAACAGGTCAATGAAGCTATATCACATGGATAAGATAGATAAAGGGCAATGAAATTCATATCACAAGTAACTGTCATAGCCTAACTTTAGACTATGACGGTCATAGGGTACGGGTAATGCCTAAGCCACCAGTACCTCGAAAACCCATGTTTTTACTTTTACATTCATAACTTAACCTGTGATACATTTTAGGTGATAAATTTTTTCTTAGACCATCATATTATCAAACATTCATCCAGAAAAACTGACAGAGTTTCCTTTATAACTCTGACTTAAGCTATCCGTAAAACATGAGAACATGCACTCCCAATATTACATACATCCCCTTATATCCTTCATTTATCAATTGCAACTCAAAATGCACTTCAATATTTTCATTCATATCATATAACATGTACATATCATCTCAAGCTCATATATTGTCACGACCCAACTTGGGAGCCGTGATGGTCCTAGGGTACGGGTGTTGCTTATGCTACCAGTACCACGAAGAACACATATAATTTTACTGTATGGCATGCAATACAATAACAAGCTCAATATGGCTTGACAGTTCTATGAAAAATTTGGCAGCATCTCCTCTATATAAGGAGTATGCCCAGCTGAAAAACATGCAAATAAGCACTGTAACTATATACTTCACCATCTCTAGCCTTGGATCAGATGTATGTATTCGAGGTCACTCCTGTGTATAGAAGTTCCTTAGTATATAATGTATATAGGTTTCAAGTTGACTTAAGTAAAATGTCAAAATGGTCAAACGGTAATCATATATGATATGGATATGTATATATATTATACATATATATGATAAATGACCTTGGTATGATATGTATATGTTATGTGATATGAATGAAAATATTGAAGTGCATTTTGAGTTGCAATTGATCAATAGAGGATATATGGGGATGCATGTTATATTGGGAGTGTAAATTTATATGTTTTGTGGATAGCTTAAGTCAGAGTTACAAAGGAAACTCTGTCAATTTTTCTGCATGATTAATATGATGGTTTTTTTAAAAAAAAATTATCACCTAAAATGTATCACAGGTTAAGTTATGAATGTAAAAGTAAAAGCATGGGTCTTCGAGGTACTGGTGGCTTAGGCATTACCCGTACCCTAGGACCATCATAGCCTAAAGTTAGGTTGTGACAAGGCTGTATAACAGGTTGAACAGGTGGTGGAGGTGGCTATGATATTGCTGCTGCTTGTGCTGCTATATGTGCCTATAACATTTGCATAATTTCCTGATTTATCCTTAACATTTCCTACCAAAAATCCTGCATTTCCTGTCTCAATGCAGTCACACCAATATTACTCCCCTCTGTACATTACTGTGATATAAGTGGTTCAGGACTAATCCATAAACTCGAAGGGGGTGTGAAATGACCATTTTTCCCCCAGTTCAACAAAAATTCAATTTTTCCCGATTTCTTCCTAACAGCCTTTAAGCCACTTTTATACGTATAATACTTCCTAAAACATGTATATACATTCAATTCAAGCATAAACATGCAATAATACATAACTTTCAAACAAAGGAAAAATAAATCTCCTAGGCTTACCCTTTATGGTTCAAGTTCTAAGCTTTGACTAAAGTGTTACATAAATCTTGACAGAATTGACAGAACAAATTACAGAAGATTTTGGATCAAAGTGTAATGGACGAAAGTTCTAGGAGTTAGTTGTAATTTGCCTAATGGGATTTTCTATTTATTTTTGCCTTAGCCATTTTTGCTTCATCTTTTTCTTTTTCCTTTGCTTTGGCCGAAACCCATTTCCATCTTTCTTCTTCAATTTATTGTTAGAATCTTAAGGAAATTGATGTAAAACTAACAAATCAACTTAGCTTTCTTCATTTCCATCTTAAATTTGTAGAAACAAGCTAAGGATTTCAAGGAGGAACAAAGGGAAATTTTCAGCCACTTTGTGTTCTTGAGGTAAGGATATGATTTTCTTAGTTTAACTGATTATTTAGATGTAATTTAAGTTGAATTAGATGGGTTTAAAGTTAATTTACATCAATTGATGCTATTTGATGGAAATCCCTAATTTGGTTAGTTTAAATTGAAGCTGTAAGATATGACTTGATGATTTAGTGATTGATTTAGTTAATTAATGTTAAAATATGTTAATTGGATGTGAGTGGATGATTAATTGGTGGTTTATTTGATGTAGAACACAACTTTTGTCAAAGGTGTGCTACATAGGCCATTTGGAGAATTTGAGTGGAATTGGCATGTTCAAGGTGACTTGAATCATTAGTTGAGTCTATATTGCATCCTAAAACATGTCTAAATGATTGAATTGATGAATGGAAACCTTTGGTAAAAACTCACCCTTGGCCGAACCTTCTAGTACTATTAATTGCCTTGGTTTTTCTTGATTTTTGCCTTGAATTCCTTTGGCATTTGATCCTATTTTGACATTGTTTAATTGTTTTTCATGAATGCCTATACCTTGTTTGACAATGTAACTTTGTGTTGATTGAATTACACAAGTCAAGTTTGCATCCTAACCTAACCTATTGGCTTGCCATTGTATGCCCACCATGTGTTTGATGAAATGCTTAGTTCAATTGCCTTTGGCCTATTGGTTTGTATTCCATAGGCCTACCATTTGAATGCCATTATCGCCAGCGACGTTGGCATACCAATTGACCTACTGTTTTCCATCACAGAACCAACTTTTGTTTCATGTATTTCCTTATTGCCAAACCAATTATCATTGATTGTATATTATCTATAACATTGCTATTGTTCATATTGATAACTGAACTGATTGATATTGAATTGATTGATATTGGACTGATTGATTTCGAGATTCCATTATTGCTTATGGTATCCCTTGTTATTGACCCTTATATGGCTTGGCAGAGCTATCGATCCGACAAGGTAGTGGGGAAATACTGCTGGCGATGTGCACATTGTATTACTGATACCCTAGCTGGGAGGGGTTATGGTCCTGGCCATATGGCTTGATCAGCCTTATGCTCACTAATACAGATATGATACTGGAGACCCATATATGGTCCATATACGGATTACTGGAGATTGTATGATTTCTTTTCATACATCCCATCCTTTTATCTGTCTTTCCATATGATACCAAGCCTACATTATATTTCATGGCTATACTGTACCCTGATATTGATTCTATATATTGTTATCCTATCGACTGATACCATTGCTTTTTTGAAGCCTATTTATTATTGTGGATGCATGTAGATTCACTGAGTATCATCTATACTCACCATTTCTTTGTTTATCCATTTCCGGAGAGGAGTAGGTTGCAAAATCCTGTCATCTATCATTCGAGTATATCTGCAGACTGTCTGATGTATATTTTTTGAATTTTGTATTATCATTTTGGTGTTCATTATCTAGCTACTTCATAGGGTATGTATGGGTTAGCTAGGAGATGAACATATGTATATATATATTGATGATGATATATTGAGTATATGATGATGCATGATATGATAATTTGAATGGTTATAGCCAATTGCAGAATGATTACAGAATGCATGATAGAATAACAGAATGAATGGTAACTAATTAAAATGAGTAATATATTGAGGTTTATAGATTGTGCATGTGATACTAGGTTCTACGGGTGTTGGTCGCCATTGGCATCTCCCGTGCCCTAGGACCATCGCGGTCCGGCAAACTGGGTCGGGACAGTATAGGATTATGCCATTGATTTTTAGTTGGATTTTTCCCACCCCTTTATCACTCTTAGCCATTTCAGCATTCAAACTTTCTCTTTCCTCCATTTAAAGTTTCGGCCACCTTGAATATTCACCAAACAAAGTTGTTTTCTTCATTTCTTGATTCAAATTTGTTAATTCCATCATTCTAAACACAAATGTATCCTTAGATTCAAAGAAAAACCAAGAAAAGTTGATAAATCAAAGCTTTGATGTTTTGAAAGAACTATTGGAAAAGTAAGTGATTTTACCATTTGTTTGGTTTAATTATGTTCTTAAGATGTTCTTTGATGTTAATTGGTAAAAAATATGTGTTTAGGTTGGAAGAAAATCAAAAAGTTGGAAAGGAAACCTTAATAGGAAAAGGTACGATTCAAATATGTTATTTGATGGAATTTTTGTTCAAATGAGTTGTATTTGATGTGTTTGTAAAGAATTAGTAGCCATTTGATGGAAAGAAATTCATTTGAATGAATTTCAAGCTTGGCTGAATCATGTGATGTTCAAAAATGGTTTGATGCTTTTATGTTTAATAGGTTTAAATGATGGAAAGTTACGCATTTGATGTATATGTATGTTATTTGATTGATTGGTGTTGAAAAATGAATGAATGGAGTGAATTCCATTTAGGCCGAACCATATGGACTTTATAGGTTTAATGTGTTAGGTTGAAGTATTTAGGAAGGAAGGGTTTGAATATGGTTTAATGGAGTATATAATGCAAATGTATGAGTTTAGATGTGGAAATGATATTTGATATAAGTACTTGGAGAGTAAACTTGAAATTAGGTGTATGTTTGATATGGAATGTTGAGCTAAGTGTACATGAGTTATTAATTTGGCATAAAAGTGATGAATATATGAAATGTAAGTCAAATGGTGATAGACATGTGTTTAATGAATAAAGGATTGGAAAAATGGTAAATTGTGTAATGTGAGGTTTATAGTGCATATTGAGTATCCTTGATGCCATTTGATGTGAATAATGTGTTTTGTGATGTTTTTACATCTTACCGGAGTTTTGTATATGGAAAGAGGTGAATCGCCGGGTACTTTAGCTTGGAGTGTTGAGCGGTGGGCCGAGTAGGGCTTGTAATTAGTGTTTTGGGGGATAAAGTGAACAAATTGTGTTAAAGGTGAGTCTATATGTATAATCATGCATGATTTGCATCATATATCATATGAAATATTATTTGGACTGATAAACCAGAGTTTGATTTCCAAAAACACCAACAGTGCATTTTGACCTGTAAATAAGCCTACCGAAATGACCTAAATCGACCTAAACTTTGTCTGTCTATAAAATGAAACCTAAAAAACAATTGAGCCACCACTTGGCCCATTCTTCTAGTTTTTCCATAAGCTTTAAAATGGTACCTCATGGTCCACCTAAATCCATTGGTAGCATACTTAACCAGAAACTACTCAAAAATCTCAAAACGGACCCGTAACGGCGAGTGTCAGTTGCGGCAGCGCAATTGGGCCTCTCCGGCCTTTTTTTGGCTTAACCCAAATTTGTTCTATTATTCATTATGGATATATATATGATTGTTCCACAGTTATATGAGTTATATTTATGCTATTTTGATGGTTATATGGAGACACACCCATATGGTATTATAATAGGGCTACCTCGATGGTGTAGCGGGTAATTCCATCGACCATGTGCACACTGGTATTCATTGGACCCTTGCTAGGGAGGGGTGTCATATTCTCTAGCTGTAAGGGATGATTACTCTTACGTACAGTGGTTTATGCACGACTGTGCTGGAGTACAGAATTATGCAGGAATGTGCTATTATAGTAGTGCGATTGCACTTTTCACTTGACCCAATCCTGTTATATCATATGTGCGTTGACTCGTACTCTGCATACTTATATGGATACTTGTTTCACCTTTTATTTGCTGTCTTATATGATTCTACAGATCATTTGTGAGCAACCATGGTGTTATGAATATCTACTGCATTTATATATATATAGATTCACTGAGTATTTTTTATACTCACCCCCTTAGTGGTTTATGTTTTTTAGGACTATAGTGAGGCTCGAATTCCATTGGCATCTTCTATCCTCGCCTTGGAATTTTACTACTTGTAAAATGTAATATTCTAGTCTTAAAAGTACATGTAAATATTTATACAGTATTAGAGATTCCATGGTACCGTAACTTAAATAGGGACATATATGTGTGTGACTGTGTTTATTATAGTTTTGCATATAAATTACACTATGGATGTATATAGCTTGAGATATACAGATATGTGTTTAGTTGATATTGGAGATTGATTTGAGTATTGATGATAAAGTGTCACTGCCTAACTTTAGACTATGATGGTCCTAGGATACGGGTAATTCCTAAGCCACCATTACCTCGAAGAACCCATGCTTTTACTTTTACATTCATAACTTAACCTGTGATACATTTTAGGTGATATTTTTTTTTAAACATCATATTAATCATGCAGAAAAACCGACAGAGTTTCCTTTGTAACTCTGACTTAAGCTATCCACAAAACATATAAATTTGCATTCCCAATATAACATACTTCCCCTTATAACCTCCATTGATGAACACAACTCAAAATGCACTTCAATATTTTCATTCATATCATATATCATATATATGTACAACATATATATCATCATATCTTATTTGTTTACCATTTGATCATTTTAGAAATTTTACTTAAGTCCACTCAAACCTCTATACACAGGAGTGACCTCAAATACATACATTTAATCCAAGGCTATAGCCAATGGATGACTGCCTCACTGAGGTCCTGAAATATGTAACCACTGAAAGGGTGAGTATAACATTATACTCAGTGAGTCATTCTTTATATATGAGTATGCAATAATATTCATGATAATCACAACTATCCATTAATGATCTGTAAATAAAAAATGTTTGATAGCATGATGAAATACATATTATGGATCATAATGCATATAATATAACAGGAGCCTATAACATGTTATATTGTATCATATAGCAAACTGTAGCTTCCCTTCCCTTCCATCACATATCCATCCAATCATGCCATGTCATAGGGAATTTTCTTACCCTCCCTAGCAGAGGCCATATCATATATCTGTGATCACAGTCGATGGTTTATTTCTACACCATCGAAGTAGTCCTGTTATAACATATTATATGCAAATGTCTCATATAGCATAAACATATTAA
>CANXYC012406031.1:0-14297 GCA_948193065.1 Aleurites moluccanus | reverse complement strand
TGGCTTAGAAAATCAAAGAAATGGAGAGGAAATGAAAGGAACAAGCTCACGGGTGAAGAACAAAAATGGGCAGAAATTCTGTCCATTTTGACTTATATAATAAGACGAAATAGGTAATTTACGCTTTGGTCCTCAAATTTTTTAAAATTTGGTTTTAGTCCTTTTTCGCTCGGTAATTTATTCCGAAAGTTCCGTCAGGAATTAGAACTTAAAGTGAATGTTTAAACATCATATTTTAATTAATATTATTTAATAAAAAATAGTTTCAGAGTCGTTCTGAAACTCGGACCGATAAATCTCACTATTCACCGAAATACTCTTTTACTCGTTTTGTGAGCGTTCTGTAATATTTTCTCAAATTTCTTTTTACTGTATTCACACATGAATATTACTTATCAATTATCCTCAATCTAAATTCAAAAATTCATTCGTCGTCCGTTTCACTATTTTTACAGCGGCGATATTGATATCGACGTTTTTCGAAAAATTTTCCCGTTTTCACTCTAACTGATTTTCTAAAATTATTATTGGTTATTTCGATGATTTTAATCTATATACTGAGAATTTTATTCACTAAAATCTGTTATATATTTCTAGGGTATTACAAGTTGCCTATACTACTGTCAAACAAGTATTTTCCACCGAATTATACTTTTTCTCATAAGGCAACAATTTCTTGGTCAAATAGCATATTGAAAATTTTATCCTTTCTTCATCTGCTTGAGCAAACATTGCTCTCATAGAGGATTCCTCTATACATAAGTATAAGATGAGCATGCCCCCAAATATTGGTGGTCTTAACACTGGTGGATTTAAAAGATACTCCTTGATATGATCAAAAGTTTCTTGACACTTATCATTCCATTTTATAGGTTGACTTTTCCTTAAAAGCTTAAAGATAGGCTCGCAAACATGAGTAAGCTTATCTATAAACCTACTTATGTATTAAGCTTCCGTAAAAAGCTTTTTACAACCTTTTCAGTATGAGGAGTAGGCATATCCTGAATTGCTTTTATTTTGTCGGTATCTGTCTCTATTCCTTTCTGCTCATAACATATCCCAACAATTTTCCAAAATTTACTCTAAATACACACTTCTTAGGATTCAACCTGAGTTTATATTTAATCTCAAAGGCCTCATAGTGATCTTCAACAGTGGTTGACTCAACCATCATGTCATCCATATACACCTTAATCTCTTTATGAGTCATGTCATGAAACAAAGTGGTAGCCATATGCTGGTAAGTGGCACTATCATTTTTTAATCCAAAGGGCATTAATTTAAAATAGAAGGTTCCCCATTCCATAATAAAAGGAGTTTTCAACTTATCCAATTTAGCCATCATAATTTGATTGTATCTAAATAACCCATCATAAAAGGAATAATAACCCATTCTAGTTGCATTGTCAACTAACACATCAATATGCAATAAAGGGAAGTCATCCTTAAATGAGACTTTATTCAAATCTCGATAGTCTATACACATCCTAACCCTTCCATCTTTCTTGGGAATATGAACTATGTTGGCAAGCCATTCTAGACAATCTACTACTTCTAGAAATCTAGTCTGAATTTGCTTAACCACTTCTTCTTTTACTAATTTAGCCCATTCTGGTCTAGACCTTCTAAACCTTTACTTAACTGATTTTATATTAGTAAAGGTTGGAATAGTGTGTTCAGCTATGGAGCATTCTATTACGGGCATATCTTCATAACACCAAGCAAAAACCTCTTAATTTCTAATCAATATTTATTTTATCTTCTCACTTTGTATAGATACAAGATCATATCCTGATTATAATTCTTTTGGGTTTTCACTTATATTTAAATTAAAATGGTGCAATTGCACAGAATTAACATGAAAGATACTTTTGGAATGAGTGATATGAATGGTACCATCAAGATCAACATCGAACAAGTAACAAATTCAAAGCTCATTTCATTGATCTTAGAATTAAAGTTCACACCGTCCTCATTTGCATCACTAAAATAATAAATCTAGGATTTTGAACCTTGGATGGAGGTCCTCTCCCTCAATGATATTTGATTCCTCAATATCATAAACCCCATCAACTCTCATGCTTTTAAGCATGGCTTTCATCTTTTCAACCTGCTTAGACAGATTCTCATATCCTTTTTGAACCACCTCGGCCTTTCGAGCCTTTCCTATTTCATAGTCTAGGTCTAAATCATAGTTATCATTTATATCCACCGCCTTATTGAGATTAGGGTCCCTAGTTTCATTCCTAAGTTGGCTTGTTTCTTAGGCTGCCTCTTTGGCTTGAGTAAGCGGTGGAAGGACTTGTTCAAGGGCTTCTTGCAAATATGCTTCTAGGGTAGTCCTATATTCCACATCCAACACTTTTCTAATAGCATGTTCAAGTTGTTCTTGCTTATTCTCTTCATATTCCATCTTAGCAATTATATCACTAGATTCAACTTCGAGATCAAAAGAGAAACTCTTTTGTACAGTACTATCTTTTGTGGATGAGCTGGGGACAAGTTGGGAATCCTTTTCCAACAACGGACTCCAATCCAACTTCTTGCATATCTTTATTAAATTGATCAACACATTTTTGTGAATATTTTTGCTATATGTTTTGTTAGTATTTTTAACTAATTTAATTAATTTTTATTTATATTTAATAATATTTTTAATAAATTACTATTAATGAGCTTGTACGAATTTTTGGTGTTTTTACTATACATTTGCAGTTATTTTTATCAAAATTGCTAATACAAAAAGAATGAACCCAAAATAAAACCAAAGCACATATATAAGAGCCAAAAATCCAAGTCCATCCAAATTGCCAATCAAAATAATATATATATATATATATATACAACCGTGCTAAATATAATAAGGTCATGTCCACCTTGCCAAAGCAACACACCCCCATTTTGAAGATCAACATATCCGTACAAGGCATATGCAAGCCCGTGTTCGAATTCCAACACACCCATATCACGCAATAATTTTACAAAACACATACAGTGAAACGGTGTGATTTTGAAGGGCTGACTTAATATTCACATAGATTTAAATTACACAATGGTTGTATGGGCTGTGATTTGTAGACAAATTGAAGAGATCAAGGGAACAAATAAAGGATTTTGTCTCTTTCCAAATAAAGAGAATACTTAGAAAAATAAAAAGATGAGAAATCTTCACAAAAACCAAGCTGATTTTATACAGTAGCATATTTTCTTTGTATATTATTTTCTTTTTCTTTTTTTTTTTCAAAGGCCAATAACAATTAGTTGCATTTAGGATTTCTTTCTATTGTATTTTTTTATTTTATTTTATAAGGGCTTTATCTTAAGCTATCATATCTAGTGATACACCCATTATTTATACAATAAAACTAACAATAATTTATATTATAATTTATTTTCACATTAATTTATATGTTTGATTAATCACAGATTATTTATAGTCGAATTACAAATAAATAATTCGGAAGCGTCTATTGATCAAATAGATTTGTTCCCTTAATCCTTTAATTTATTTAATTGTATGTTATCAATTATAGAAGGTAATTGAATTAATTGAATGGTTATGTAATTAATTGAATCATGAATTATATTATGTTAATTCATCCATCCACTCTAGATACTAAATTACTATTTATTACTTATACCATTTTATTTTTATTTTATTTTTCTTTGTAGTTTAATTTTCTTTTTAATTTTGTCAATTCTCCCAATTCATGTTGCTACTATGTTCTAAATTACTCACATTCACTCTCTTTGCTTATAATTGCCCATTTTGCTCATAATTACCCACTCTCTCTCTCTCTCATGTTACTGGTTATTTTGACCCATTTCTTTCTCAAACCAATTTCTCAAAGCGCTCTCTTTAAATTTTTTTATATTTTAATTTAATTGTGTCGATCCAACAACCTTTGATTATAATATTTAGAATTTTTATTTTATTTTAAATCGTTACAATTCTCAATTATATTTATACTGATCAAATCTTCTTGACAGAGAACGATTTTAGATGTCTTATTACTAAATACTACAATTATCTCATATACTTGCGAGTATAACTGTGATCTGTATTTTTCATTTTTTTCACTTTATATTTTAGAACGGTCAAATTTTTTATTTTTTTATTATTTTCATAATGATTTATTATTGTTAATTTTTTTTTTGTTATTTATTATTTAGATTAACTAAAAAATGAAATTGAAAAAAAAAATTGAAACAGTGGTAATTATACAGTAAAGAAAAGAAGAAATAATAATGAAAAAAAAAATTAACGTTACTATAGCAGTAACACATAAAGAAAAAGGAAAGGAAAAATATAAAAAAATAAATAAATTTACTTTATCATTTAAACTTTTTTAAAAAAGGTAACAGTGACAAATTATTTTCTTTGTTCATTTTGTTCTTTATTTTAACTTTTTGTTCTATTTTATTTTAGTACTCTATTAAGTCTAATTTTTATTTATTTAGCTTTAATTATTTTTGCTTTACTATTTTAATTATTGCTTTAGTTTATTTTAATTATTTGCAATTTTATCTAACCCATTTATTTTACTTGCAATATATATTATCTTGTCCTCTTTTATTTTATTTGTAATTTATATTACCTTGTTAATTAATTAATTAATTAATTTTTATAATAATAATATATATAAATATTAAATAATAACAATAAAAATAAAATATTTTATTTGTTATCCTTACTTTTTGTTTATGCACTCATACTTTCTATTCTTTTAGTTATTAGATATTATGTTTACTTTGTTATTTATTTTTAAATTATAAATTTTAGTTTCTTTAAATTTTAACTTTTATATTTTCATTTTTGTCTTTAAACTGTCTGTGACTTATTTTGTTTCTTTTTTTTTTCTTTTGTTTACTATATTATTGCTATATTTTATGTGTTAATTTTTATTTAAAAATTTTTATTTGATAAATTAATTATCATTGATAATAATAAATTGGCTTATCAAAGTGCAAACATAAAAGCATAAATTGTCAAATTGTCCAATAGATAACATATGTAATTTAATTATTATTTTTTTTTTCAGGTATGTGATTGGTATGGAAGAGATCATTCCTCAATAAATTGTCAAAATTATTTTTCACCTACACCACCACTTTCACCATAAAATTACAACATATGTTGGGGTTATGACAATGATTTTCATAATTATGGAAATGAGTAACCACTAGTTGACTACCATTTTGAACAAAGGCAATCATCATTAAAAGAAACTCTTCAACAATATCATTGTATGTGTGAGCAAGATAAATCAAAGGAACCAACTTCAGAAGAAACTCTAAATGATTTTATCAAGGTAACAGCTCAACAACAATAAGAAGTTAATCAACGGTTTGATTCTATAGAAACTCGTATGAATAAAATTGAAACTCATGTATGCCAACTTATTACTAAAATTCAATCTGAAACTTTGCATGAACCTATATTAGAGGAATCTTTGCAACAGTATCTTGAAATGAATAAAAAATTCAATAAAAAGGCAGATATGATTATGCAAAATATTGAACAATTCTGTCAAAGAATAGAATAACATGTGAGTATAATTTTTGGATGCTTTCAAAAGCAAGCATAAGAAGAAATTATATGGGAAGATGATGAAGTATTTCATTCAATCCAAGAGAATGAGATTAAATTTCCTCAAAACCATATTAATCAATAAGAGATAACGAAAATGAAAATTGAACAAGCATTTGATTTTCAAAGTGCCTATATAGAAATTGAAAATTTTAATTGCATAGATTATATTAAAAATGAAGCAATTGTGATAAATTGCAAGCTATCTGAAAACCCAGATAAGGTCTTCCAAATTCAAGAAAATTCAAACAATAGAACATCTTTCATAAAGTTTGCATTTTATTATTTAGGCAAAAGTGAAACTACAAGAGATAAGTTTATGAAGAAACCTCCAAGAACTCTTCCATATATGAAGTTGTATCCTTAACAGGTGATAAATCTCTAACGTCTAGCTAATGATGTTAAAGAATCACTGAATGGAAGGTAATCCACCATAACTTTAAAATTTCATTAATTTTAAATTTTTAGAATTTATTTTTTGTCCTTTAATTATTTTATTTATTATATTGAACTAATATTTAATTTTGCCAAAGAAATATTCTTTCAGATAAAATCTTAGAGCAGAGGTAGGAAGTTAGGAACTATATATATGTGTGTGAAATAAATAAACTAAAAATAACCATGAAACACTTAATCAAACATAGACACGCCCATTTCAAGACCTAATACGGTCGTGCATAAAAGTTTATGCATGGACGTGTTGGATTATGCAAACAGTGTACCAAAATTTAACTTCAATCAAGATTATGTCAATATTAAATTATGGTTGCATTATTGATTCCTATTTTGATTTTAATTTAATTTTTTCCTATAAAAAAAACTTTAATTTAAAAAAAACTTTAATTTACTTTATTTCCTGAATAATTTTCTTTGCTCTACAATAATTAATTCCTAAGTTAATTAGCTCCTTGTATATATGGAACATTGAATGGGGTTATAATACAGAAATTTTCGAACACAATAAGCTCTAAAGCATATAAAAAAAGTTTCATAGTGTTTGAATTACTCAATTTCCTCCTTTTTTTTTTTTTTTTTGTCTTTTGTCAATAATAGTATCAAGAAGAAAATGACCCAATTCAATGAAATACAACAACTAAGTCAATTTGATAAATATGATACTCTCTGCAAGCGGAAATTTCTCGCTGATATTTTCTTGGATTTTATCAGTTTGACACCCTTGGAGCTAGGGACAGGTGCTACCAATTCATCAAGTTGATGAGGTGGTGAAAATTAACTCTTTGTAAGTCCCCATATTTGAAGTCTTGACCATATAATTTCTGATGTCCTACGATTCTATGGAATTCTCCATATTTGGTGAAATTTGTAAATTTTCTAATGAAGCATATATAGAGATACATCAAGAATGGGACCGTGATAAGGTTTATAAGTTGTTAACTGATGGAGAATATTTTTCCCTCTTTTTCCAAAAATAGTCTCTTACTTAATCCATTATTAACTTTAATATATGATCTTGTTAGTATCGATTTCCAACACACATTGAACCCAAGCCGAGCTCAATGATATAACATCAAGAAATGAGATCGTAAGAAGAAGATTACTTGTCAAAGTGCTTATTTTTGCTTTTGAATCGAGGAAATTGCTAGGATTGTCTTAGCAATTGATGATCCGATTTTGTATTTTAATACAAAACATATCAAAATATATTTCAAAATTTTGAGCCATATTCGATAGTACGGACGCGAATTGAGATCATAGGCAGTCGCCGATTCGGTTCCGGCAAGCTGTCGGGCCTGTACCAGCCGAGGCCAATTTAAGTTATTTTCTTAGTTAAAAGGAGTTTAGAAATTATTTTAAAGGTTTTTAGAAAGTTTCAAGTCATTTCGGACGGATTGGACGCAAGAGCGGGCGCACTCGGGGTCAACGGGTCCGTTCATGTCATTGGGCCTGTGCAATAAGCATTGGCCTATGGCTTCTTGCAAGAGTCGTGTGGCTACTTGCAGAGCCACATGGCCCAAGGAAAGGCATCACGTCCCTTGCTTGGGTTGTACGACTCTGTGAAGGAACACATGGCTCTTCCACTAGCTGGAGAGCTCTGGGCCCATTCGCACGAGCTGCTGCTCATCTCTGCCACCCCCGATCTCATTTTTCTTCCAATTTTAGAGATTTAAGGTCTATTTTTGTGCCAAATTAGCTTCTAAAAAGGTTTCTATTTGGTATTTTAATCAAAATGGAAGATTTGGATTAAAATCTAAAAAGAAAGATTTAGGGGTCTTTGGTTGGCAAGTAATCCTAAAACTATTTTAGAAGCTACGTTTTGACTATTTAGAATATTTATTACTTAGAAAATCTGAATAAACCTAAATATAAGTCTTTTAAACTTATTTCTTCCTATTCAAGTGGGGAGAAGAAGCCTATAAATAGGCCTCCACCTTCACTAGTTGAGGAATCGGAGTTTTGGCATCCGAATTCTTAACAAAATAACTCTCTCTTTTAATCAAAAAGCTAAAACTGAATTTTTAATCAATCTTACTATAAAAACTAAAGATTTTATTAAAATCAATTGATCAAGTCTATTTCAAGAGTTCAAATTAATCCTTCTTTCAAGCATCAAAAGAACAAACTTGAGATTTATTTGTTCTTCTTTTAAACTTCCTTCAAGAATATTCTTGATAGCATTCTTGATAAAATAAGTATATTTAATTGAATCAAAACTTGATTCAAAGTGAGGATTTGAGAAGAAAGCGACCTCCTTTGAGCGATTGAAACTCTTGGCCTTAAAATCAACATAAGACGAACCAAGCCTGAGGGCGATTTGTCGATATGGATTGGTAATGTCACACCTCAACTCTAGTAGTGCGACGGTCCTAAAGCAAGGGTAGGCTTAAGTCTACTATAAACCCGTAGAACACTCATATCCTATATCTCATATATAACATGTATCCACATCATACATAGTTATCATTATGTACACTCATTTCTATGAATCGTAT
The DNA here is from genome assembly GCA_948193065.1 of Aleurites moluccanus. Taxonomy (NCBI): domain Eukaryota; kingdom Viridiplantae; phylum Streptophyta; class Magnoliopsida; order Malpighiales; family Euphorbiaceae; genus Aleurites; species Aleurites moluccanus. Next base: position 5,756 of record CANXYC012406031.1, on the reverse strand, counting down.
AATCATCATTTATGCATTTTCATACATCATAGTATGATTTTCTCTTGTTCTTTACCGATCAAAAGATACATTCCACATCAATAAGGAACAAGGCAACCCACAATATATCAATTCAAATATCAAAATAATATCATCCTCAATATCTAACTATAGAGCTCTAGAGTATACTCCTCATATATATAAATACTATAATACAAAATAATATACGTTAAAAGATTTACATAGAGTCTTCTTGGAGGAATGAATCAAGAAGCTCTATCTTTTATGTTATCTCCCTCTTGAGCTACACTATCACCGTAAATTCACAAAAGAGGGCCTTTAACTCAGTAAGATATAACATGTAATGCAAAGGTCAAGCCAGAGAAACATGCCTATGAAAGTTTCATAAGATTTTGCTTACAAGAATATAAGAACTCACAATCAAATAGTACTATCAAATCTTATAATGGAACTGTCATAGTCATCAGAACGCATCAGTAGCTTTGCTACCTTATCGTAACACATATCAGAACGTATTAGTAGCCTTGCTACCTTATCATAACACATATCAGAATGCATCAGTAGCCTTGCTATCTTATCGTAACACATATCAGAACACATCAATAGCCTTGCTACCTTATCATAACACATATCAAAACACATCAATAGCCTTACTACCTTATCGTAACACATATCAGAATGCATCAGTAGCCTTGCTATCTTATCGTAACATATATTATAGGTCATATAACCTGGATTTCACAAAGAATCATATTGGTCACAAGACCATCAGCATATAAACATGAATTCATTCAAGTTAGCAAATAGGTTTCATATGAACTTGGTCCAAAAAAGAATGACCAAGTCATTTACAACATATAAAGTGATTACATGGAACAAATTATCATTTATTTGAGAACAACATAGGAAATTTATTTAATAGGTTAAAAATATAATATTTCATAACATGAGGATCATATACATATACATTATGAAGGATTGAACAATCAATTTCAAGGAAACAACATACATATGCAATGCTTATACTTACCTCAAAGCAATTCCTTGCAAAATATTCTCTCTTATAATATAAGAAGCATGAATTATTCCTTAGTCTCTTATGATTTCCATTCCTAAATCAAAATCTCAATATCCACAAATTAGGGATTAATCATACATATTCATATGGTTGTAGTTCTTATAATTTAATCATCTAGAGAACTCATATTACACTTTCTAACATCCATTTTAACATCTCTTAGAAGGACATTAAAGATTGGGATGAATAGCTACTATTCACCCAAAACCCTAAATCCTTGGACATTTCATGTAATTTATAGTAAATTCTATTTAAGGCTCTTATACATCTATACATAACTTATAATCATCTATTCTAGCTATAGATTAGCTTAACTTCAACTTTGAAATGAGTTTAGAGAAATTAACTTGAAACCCTAGAATAGAGATTCTTGAGATACCTAGATTCTTAAGGTTCTTGAATGTATCAATCCTTCTTTCTTATGTTATTATGATGAAATAAATGTTAGAGGATGAATATTAATGAGCTGGTAGGTGGTTGTGACCATTTATGAAGAAAAAGGAGAAGAAGAGTTGAAAATGGAAGAGTTTAAAATGAAAAACGGAGCTAATACATATATAAGCCCGACACTTTCATGCCCGTGAAAAGGGGCTTTATGACTGTGAAAGGAGTTGTTCACGTCTAGATTCGAAGCACTTCTTCACTGCCGTGAAGGGACGTTTCATGCTCGTGAAGACAAACCTGAAGAATCGGCAAATTTACACAGAAGCTTTTTTCATGATGGTGAATAATGTCTCAAGCCCGTGAAGAACTCTTCATGCCAGTGAAAGGCTTGCTGATGAGAATTTCTGTCACGACCCAACATAGGAGTCGCGACGGTCCTAGGGTACGTGTGTTGCCTAAGCTACCAATACCACGAAAAACTCAATTATCTATATGACATGGTAAATAATACATCTAATCAGCTTAAATAGCTTAACAATTCTATAAAAATCTGGTCAGCACTTCCTCTATAAAAGGACTATGCCCAGCTGTAAAACATGCAATAAACACTTCTAATAAACTTTATCATCAATATTTATATCACTATCATCAATGATCCCTCTGAATCTCCAGTAATAACTCAATATGTACATATATATCTGTATATCATACTATATCCATCCATAGCATTATATATATGCAAAATCATTTAAATACAATCACATACATATACATGCCCCTATTTAATTTATAGTACCATGGAACCTCTATACTGTACAAATATTTACATATGCTTTTATAACTTGAATATTACATATTTCAAGTAGTACAATTATAAGGCGAGGATAGAAGGTGCCAATGGAATTCGTGCCTCACTGCAGACCTAAAAATCATAAACCACTAAGGGGGTGAGTATAAAAATACTCAGTGAATCCATATGTATAAAAATGCAGTAGATGTTCATAATACCATAGTTGCCCATATATGGCCTGTAGAATCAATATAAGATAACAAGTAAAGAGTATAACAAGTATCTATGTAAATATCCAGTAGCAAATATCCATATAATTATCCATGTAATTATCCATATAAGTATCCAGTGTACGAGTCAACGTACATATAATATAACAGGATTGGATCTAGTGAAAAGTGCAATCACACTATATGTAATTTTGTACTTCAGCACTATCATAAAGTGCACAAACCACTTTACAAAAGGGGGATCATCCCTTACGGCTATAGAATATGACACCTCTCTCTAGCAAGGATCCAGTAAATACCAGTGTGCACACGATCGATGGATTTACCCACTACACCATCGAGGTACCCCTGTTATAATACCATCTAGGTGTGTCTCCATATAACAATAAATATAGCATAATTATATCTCATATAGCTTTAGAACAATCATATATATATATATATATATATATATATATATATATATATATAAAGAATAATAGGACAAATTTGGGTAATGTAAAAAAAAATGCCTGGCGGGGCCCAGTTGCGCTGCCGCTACAGACACTCGCTGTTACAGGTCCATTTTGGGATTTTTGAGTAGTTTCTGGTTAACTATGTTACCAAAGGATTTAGGTGGATTATGAGGTACTGTTTCAAAGCTTATGGAATAAATAAGAGATTGGGCCAAGTGGTGGTCCCATTGGCTTTCTGGATTTCATTTTATAGACAGACAAAGTTTAGGTCATTTTAGGTCGTTTCGGTGAGCTTATTTATGGGCCAAAATGCATTGTATGAACTATAAGTTAGCAAATGATGGTTTATCAGTCCAAATGACTTTTCATATGATATATGATGTAAATCATGCATGATTATACATATAGACTCACCTTTATCATAATTTGTCCACTTTATTCCCCCAATACTACTTTCGAGCCCTAATCGGCCCGTCATTCTATACTCCCAGCTAGAGTATTCGATGGTTCATCTATTTCCATATATAACACTCCGGTAAGATGTAAAAACATCACAAAACACATTATTCACATAAACAAACATCAATAGACATAAAGCATACTCAATATGTATTATAAGCCTCAATTTACACAATTCACTCTCTTTTCAATCCTTTATGCATCCAATACATTCTATCACCACATTTGACTTACATTACACATATTCATCACTTATATACCATATTATGAACTCATATACACTTAGTTTCATATTCTAAGTCAAACATACACCATTATTCAAGTTTAGCTTCTAAATACTTATATCAAACATCTTTTACATATCTAATATGCATACCATATTCAAACCTTACCTTTCAAATTACTTTAACCTAACACAATAAACTAACAAACTCACTATTGTTTAACTTAAATGGAATTCATTCCATTCATCCATTTTTCAACATCATTCATTCAAATAACATACATATACACCAATTACACAACATTCATCCATTTAAACCTATTAAACATCAAAGCACCTAACCATTATTCATGCTTTAATATTTCGGCCAAGTAAGAAATCACTCCAAATGGATTTCTTTCCATCAATTAACCATCAATTCATTACATATACATCAAATACATATCATTCCATCATTTAAACCTATAAAACATCAAACATCAAACCATCATTTCTTCATCATCACATTCGGCCAACATAGTTTTCCATTCAAATGGATTTGTTTCCATCAAATAACCACTAATTCATATTAAACACATCAAATACACATCATTTGTACAAAAAGATCCATCAAAATAACACTTTGATTCATTTTTCTTCCTATTAGGATTTTCTTCCAACTTTTGATTTTTGTTACTAATTAACATCAAGGAACATCTTAAGAATACATTTTAACCAAAAGAATCACAAAATCACTTACTTTCCAAATAGTTCTTCAAAAACTTCAAAGCTTTGATTTATCAACTTTTCTTGTTTTTCCTTTGAATCTAAGGCTATATTTGTGTTTAGAATGATTGAATTAACAAGTTTCAATCAAGAAATGAAAGAAGCTAAAACTTTGGATGGTGGAGAGAGAAAGTTTAAATGGTGATTTAGCTTAAGAAAGATGAAAGGGTGGGAAAAATCTAAGTAAAAATCAATTGGTATAATCCTATACATTGAGGTTATGGTAGAAATGGTGAAACCTAGCTTACTAACCATCCATTTCTTCATCTTTTCATCCAATGGTTTGATTTATATTAGCCTAACATGATACCATAGGCTTGCATACACTATATAAGTCCATAACTCAATGGAAAAGACTAAACTACCCTTAGTTCAAATGGAATCCCTAACCGAGTAGCTTTGCCCGGGATTATTTTCTACCGGCTTTAACTTTCCAACAATAATTCATTTGATCATAAAACCTCAATTTTCACTTCCTGGTATTCTATTTTACCTTCAAATATGATGTTAATTCCATAAAAACTCAAGGGGTGTGAAATGACCATTTTGCCCCCAGTTTATCAAAAACTCAAATTTACCCAATTTCTTTTTAACAGCCTTAAAACCTCTTTAACTCATATTATACATCATAAAACATACAGATATGTTCAATTTCATGCATAACCATATAATATCACACAACAATCAATTCAAGAAAAATTTCCCTTAATTGGCCCCTTTATGGTTCAAGTTCTAGGTTATAGGTGAGGTGTTACATTCTATCCCCCTACAAATAAATTCATCCCCGAATTTACTTTAAGACTATAGGGTGGAATAGAACCTGACTCATGAAATAAGTGAGGGTATTTGTGTCTCATCTCAGCCTCACTCTCCCAGGTACATTCCTCTACATTTCTGCTACGCTACTATACTTTAACCATTGGAATACTCTTATTCCGAAGTTGTCTAGTCTGATAATCCATAATCTGTACTGGGACTTCCTCAAATGATAATGCTTCATCAATTTCAATCTCTTGAGGTTGAAGCACATGGGATGGATCTGGAACATATTTTCATAGTATAGAAATGTGAAACACTGGATACACATGCCCCATATTCGGTGGTAGAGCTAATCTGTATGAAACATTACCAACCCTATCCAATATCTTGAAGGGTCCAATATACCTAGGTGACAACTTGCCTTTCTTTCCAAATCTCATCACCCCTTTTATAGGAGAGATCTTCAAAAATACATGGTGTAACACCTCAGCTTAGCCTGAACCAAATCCATATAGAGATCTTCGGGGGGAGATTTTTAATTTCTTTATATTGTTATGCTTATATATATTTATGCATGAAATTGGTATTTATGCATGTTATTTGAATTAGTTCT
>CANXYC012405946.1:0-37059 GCA_948193065.1 Aleurites moluccanus | reverse complement strand
TTCTTGAACAAATTATTCCTTATATATATATATATATATATATATATATATATATGTTATTAATTAATATAATTTTATATAAGGAATAATTAAATAAATATAATAATTAACAAAATATAATAACGGATCCCCACGGAGTGGGGAATATACTTTTCGTCCTCGCTAACGGAAAAAAAATATTTCCCATTTCCGTTCTCATGGGAAGACAAATAGGGAAATCTCTTCCGTTCTCATGGGAAGATAAATAGGGAAATCTCTACCCCTTTCGAGATAAATCTCAGTTAAAAACAAAAATTTCTCACCCCATTATCATCTCTATGAATAAATATGATTTCAAGAATTAAAAAAATAGTTAAAAAAATGTCTGTATTTAAAGTATATGACCCACCTTCTAAAATTAGGCGGTGATTGAGCGAGAAAACATAAAAGACAATAAAGAGTAAAATAAAATGATAAAAAAAAGTCTACAAAAATTGTGATAATAAATTGTATATATATGCACCCACATAAACATTATGATCAATATATCGACCATAAATAGTATACCCATATCAATAATAAATAGATTTTGACATTGAGTGGGTTGAAAATACACAAAACACGTAATAGTTGAATATAAAAGAAATCAATCCTTGCAAATGAGAAAATAATTATATTTTTTTATTTTTAATTATATTAAATAATAAAATTTAAATTTATTTCAAACACCTAAATTTTACTATTAATTAAACTGAATTTTATCAATTGAATTAAATTTTTATATATAATTTATTTCAAACGGTGTCAAAGAGTATTAAATAAATTTTTTCATCCTTTTATCTATCGTAAATTTTATGGGAAAACAGATTTTCAATTATTATAATATAATGATTTTTCATGAATTTGCTAATTTTTATGCTGGTTATTTATATTAAGTTAAATTATGTAAAAGATAATTTATAATTAGTGAAATTAGAATGTTATACGTATTAAATAAGTTAATAATGGAAGGAAAAAGTGGTCACGATGAGATGTTGATGAGTTAGAACGGTTAAGATCACTAATTATATTGATAATGAAGTGATCTTTTTAAAGATAAGATAGAATTAAGAAGTCTTAACTTCTCTCAACAGTTGCATTAAGCGTCTTAACAACTCGGAATAGTTGCATTGCATGTGGAGTACTTCTATGGGAGCCTTAAAAGCTCCATCTTTATTACATTTGTATCTAATCATCACGTGATGAAAGGTACAGCTAAGCGCTAAGGATTGGGAGGTCAAAAATAACTGTGAATAAAAAAAATTTAATCTTATAATATTAATATAATTTTTTTTAAAAGTTTTAGTATTATTATTATTTTATAAAATATTTATTTACATATAAATATAATAATATATTAATGATAAATAAAATATTAAAATTTAGGATAATTTATATATATATTTTAAGAAATATTATGAAATATATATGTAATAAATAAAATTTTAAAATTTTAAAATAGTCAAATGTATTTATTTTAAAAAATAAAGAGCTTAATTATGAAAATTATAAAATTTGTGGAATTAATATGATATATTTTTATTTTTATTTATAAATATATATATTTATATAATAAAAGATTTTTTTTAAAAAAAAAAGGAAAGAGAGATCAAGAAGCAAATCTATCTTCTTCTTCCTTTCTCTTTTTCTTATTCCATTAACAACAACTCCAACCAATCCATATATCACAAGAATCAGAACCTACTTACACATATTTCATATCTATCATCCATTAATTAAAAAAACCACCATTAAAACACATCAGCAATCAATACCCATTAACATAAAGAAAAAAAAAAAATTATAAACCCAAGAATCGTTTCATTCCCTTCTTCATTGAGTCGGAAAAAAAACAGCAAATGTAACGATTTAGAATCTGGTGCTTCTTCTTCTGCCTCTATAGTGTCCAATTTCAGTAATTGCCTCATCAGTAACTCCGGTGATATAACAAATTCCTCATCTGCAAGCTTGGTCCCACCATTGACAGCCACTTCTAAGGCACACACATAAAAAAAAAAGAAAAAAAAAAATTAAGAGAACTCTAGTAATCACTCCATAGAATAAAAGGTTAAAAGCATTGTAGCATATATAGACTCATTCTTTCGCTGATTCTGGGCGAAGTGCCAAAGCGTAGGAGAATCAAGGCTTTCTTCAATACCCAAGAGTAGTACGCCTCCTACAAGTGAGAGCCATGTGGAGAGCTCGAGTTGTGTTGCTAAGATTCGCAGTTCGAAGACGGTAGATTTTGGGGGTTTAACCTCATCGACAGTCAACCAGACCTCCGGTTAATGACCCAACGTTTCTGATCCCCAATTTTTTCTCTCTCATACTCATGGGTTTGATTTTGGTGGTTTGACGAAGATGGGTTATTTGATGCAGTAATAAAGAAGATGAAGAATCTGATGATTTATGGCTTCTGGCTGTGGAAGAAGAAGATGGAGAACAAGGATTGTTAGTAGATATTGATTTGAAGGAAGTTTGAAGGATTTTTTGAATTTGTCTTCTGGGTTTGGAGTCTTTAGACTAAAGAAGACGAAGATTTTTTTTCTTTATTATAGACATTTTGGGGAAATTGATGTCAAAAAACGTCAGTGAGAATTATCGTTGTAATAAAATTAAAATTTAAGGATTTTTGCATTATAACTCGAAATTTAATGACTTTACTGAGGCTAAAGTTAAATTTAGAGACAACGGATATTTTTTTACCAAATTTTATACATTTTCTGTGATTATTATTTTGAGTTTTTCACATGCAATGGAGATGAATGAATCTGTAAATAATTGATGTGACTAAAACAAATTAAAAAAAAAATATTAAATTGTGAAAATCACATCAGTATTTTAATAATATTTAGTGATAAAAATATTTTAAAATTATTAATAATTAAAATTAAATGATTTTTAAATAATAAAGTAAAATTTAAGTATTAAGCTATAAATTAGAATGAAATTAATCCGCTGCATACAGTCTTTCGAAGGTGAAGCCTGTTCTTGTAGGTGATTTGGTTCTTGCTGCCACTTTCACAGGTGCTACAGCAACGAGGACGAGGAAGTTAGACCTTTTATAGAGGTATACAAGTTTTTTTTATGTTTAATTATGAAGAAAAATATATTAAATACGGAAGCATATCTCTATGGGTTTTTCCAAATTGATACATATATATTTTATAGAGAAAGTGCTCTCTCTATGGGAGCTTGAATGGCAGGTTTTACAATAAATCTTGGCCTTTGTTCTATTATTGTAGCCGAACTTTGGGGTGTTTACTTGGGTGTCTTTGGCATGGAATAGAGGATATGATAATATCCTGTTGGACTGTGACAGAGCATGTAGTAACTTTAATTTTCAAGGAAGAAACAGAGATCAATGAATCATTTCCCCTAGTTACCAACATCAAACTACTAATGAGGAAGAACTGGAATGTTCAACTGTGTCGTGTATCATAAAATTAAATTTTGTGCATATTAATTAATATATAATAAAATCTTTATAAATTAATACATGATAAATTAATAATTTTTATTATATAATAATTTTTTATAATTTGAATTTTAATTAATAGGTTAAATTAACACTCGATTAATTAATAAATTTTTAATTAATATAATTCATGAGTTTAAGATATTAATTTATCGAGGTTTTACTTATGAAATTCATTGAATGAATTTTTTTTTATTAGTATTTTTAATATTTTATTACATAATATTTATGGAATAGTCTACTCTATAATATGTGTTATAATGTTCTTATTTCCCTTTTCATAAAAAAAAAATATATCTAATGAATATAAGAATTTTTTTGCAGTTTGATGTACTGCTTTGAGCGAGTTTTTTGTATTTTCTTATGATATTTTAACATACATAAATTATTATATAATATTATTAAATTTTAATATTACTTTTAATATTTTAAATATTGATATAAAAAAAATATATAAATTAAATTTTTTATATATGAATCAATTGAAAAATAACAAAAATATAAGGGATGTTCCGCAACACAATTGTTAAATTAAAATTTCATAGCTAAATAAGAGTTCTGTTAAAATAGACTTTTATAAAAAAAAACTCGATTCAAAATAAGCCCCAATTTATTATTTATAAAAAATTTAATTAAAATATTTCAAAATCCTGTTTTGATTTATTGCTGCTGAAAAAAAAAATCCTCAATTGACTTAAAAACCCAATACTTTTCTATAAAATTTGATTTTGAGATTTTCAATTAGATTAGTAATTATCCGTGTATTATATTTATTGATTTATATAATTTTTAATTATAACCTACAAGAATAAAAATAAATTTAATTTAAAAAAAATTACTTGACACATCGTGAAAGATTGGGAGTTTTTTTATTGAGTTGTGTTGATTTTGGGAGATTGAGACGAGCAGAGATTTTGGGGTTCTCCGATTTGGTTATGTCTTTTGATGAGACCCTGTTTCTGGGTCTGGGTTCAGTGATGGTGGCACGTATGGTGAACCGAAAAGGCGTTCCACTGAGCCGTCTTTGTAGAGACGGACAACAGCAAGGAGCAGCTCTCTGGCTACTTCTTTGGTTGGAAGCCATTGTTGAAGAAAGATTTTTTTTTTTCTTTTTTCTTTTTCAGAGAAATCAAAGAGCTAAAAGAGCAAATGGGAAGTTCTTTTTTTTTTTCCCAAAATTGAGAAGTGAAGAAATTGGGTTATGATTTAGTGTAATCTTGTGGCAAATATACCTGAGGAAAAAGAAAAAGGCAAGAATTTATAGGAAGTGGAATGGAATAATAAACAAGGGGCAAATGGCAAGTTTTGACTTTTATTTCAAATTTTTTGACCACCTTTTTTGACTTCTATTATCCATTTTAAGTTATTTTTCTTCTCAATTTGGAAGCCATGTTTGACCCCTCTAATTTTCCCATCAGAAACGTTTTCTTTTCCCCATAAATTTAACAGATTTTTCTAAAACACCATAGTAAAATTTGCAGGGTCAACATCTCTAATTCTACAACCCAAATATCCAATATAAACAAAATTACAGTTATAGGAAAAATGAAAATTCCCTAAATTAAACTTTATGATTTTCCGAAATCTCCTTTTAATCCAATATCAACTGATAAAGGCAATAGTAAAGTACATATGAAAGTAGGTACTCAAGGCAGAGTTTATGGCCAATTTCAACCAAGATTAGTAACAGTAAAGTACACATCACCTTCGTACAAATCACAATCCTAGTTTTCTTACTGAACATGTTGGACTCGGCAGTTCTATACAAGATACCTTCACAGTTCACTGATGGTGAGACTGTCCATTTGGAAAATTTTGCTGCTGTTAACGCTCTTAAGTAGTTGACCAAAAAGTCCCATGTCATAGCCACTGAAACTCTCCGACTTCAGGTTGCCCTTTCTGCTGAGATAAGTGAACATGACACAAAGATTTGAAAGCAAATAGTCAACCAATAGGCACCAACAATGTCCTAATAACAGAAAGGAAAATCTAGATCGTGTTCAGAAAGTTGAAGCTGGAAAATTGAGCTTATTAATCATTACAAGCAGTTAAAATGTTGAAATGAGGAGGGAACATATAAGATTGAAATGAAGGGGCTAGCAATGGTACTATTTCCACTGGATTACAAAAATCTTTCCAGAAGCCAACTTCTTTTGTTAATTTTGTCCTGCTCCATACGTTCTGTTGTTTTTAGCTTTTACAGCATGTCCCTTTAACCTTTACATAAATAATTGGCCTTGATTGGTGTAAATTTAATCACTAATTGACTCGTTACATGTCTGAATTTCGAAATTATTTTTTCTGCAGTACTTCTTAGTTTGCTCAATTTGATTGATAGCTTTTTGCTATTGAAGTCTTTGGCAAAACTGAGCTGTTATAATGAGAATTGAGACACACCACAAGAGCACAAAGAACCTATTAATAGACTTAATACCACTAACCCAAACCAAACTCAATCCCAGTAAACAAACTAGCATATGGGTATAAGGCCATTTATGGCAGTGAGGTGACACAGCTATGTTTCTAGTCCAAGAAGCCCAAACACAACTACGTAAGAAAGCTCCTCACATCCAGACCATCCTAATTTGGTAATTTTGTAGGTGATGATACATGTTTTCCTGACGGTTCCATATGTAATTTTATGTTTTGAAACTCTTTGGCCTAAACCGATGTAAGAAAATAAAGAAAAATTAGCATATAGACAATAAAATTTGCATGTTACTGATGTCTACAACAAATTTCTGAATAAAGCCCAAATCATAATTGAGTTTCTCAATTTATATCCAATAAGCAACCACAAAAAGGATGCGACTATTGAGAATAGGGAAACAAGAAATTAATGTTAAAAGGAAACCAAGAGGTATCATTTCTTTGTAAACATTGTTAGAAGAACATTTTTTTTTTCCACCCTCTCAAGTTGTGCTTATCTAATATCTTACTACCCCCATCATTTGGTCATATTCTATTATATTCTACAAAATACAAGCAAAAAGAACAAGCAGCACAATTGCATTGGAAAATAATAAAGAGGAAAAAGGCATATTATATCAGCATAGTTCAAGTTCAATGGCAATGGTATTAAAACGTACCTGATTCTCAGAGTTTGCATACAAATTTTCACTGCTGTTCCACGTATACTTCTATTCTTCACTCAAAATGTATCACCTCTGCATTTTCCCTGGAATCACTTGCAAGCCTACAAACCCAAAGAGAAGATCTCAAGTTTACCCATGGGATTCCTAAATGAAAACATGGAGAAGAATCTTCAAGTTTGCCTAAACTTGAGGTCGAAGGGAAATAGATGGATATTGAACAAAGAGAGAGTTGGACTGGCAGGAAACTTTGATTATGCCTGCATATTGCAGTGGTCTGGGAGGTGGCTGAGGCTATAGATATCAATATCATTGAATATCTCTATCACTTATAGACATTTGAATTTGAGTCTCTCAGTTTTCAATCTACAATAATATATCAATGTACAGTACACTTTCCATCTGTTATATCTGAATATAATAGAAGGTAAAACTTTTGAATGAAAAAGATGTAATTAACTTCTAAAATATGAAGAAAAAGAAGACTACTTTTATTCCCCAAGTTCACATAAACTAAAATACCCTTAGGATGATAATGAGACACATTACTTACCAGTCGCCCTGTTTACTTCTCTCTTGATGTACACATGAAGCAGAAGGTATTAGAATTGTAACAATATAATTTTGGTTCTCTAGTTACTCTTGCCTATTACATATCTCCTCATGACTCATGTATTAAGGCTCAATTGTTTCATAGAAAATATTTTTTATGGAAACCATTTTCTGCATTTTTGGTTTATGGATTGTTTCTGAAAATTATCAACATAAAAGGTTTCAAGGGTCAAAGAAAAAATTAAGCCATTTTCAAGGGAAAATGACTTTTCAAGACAGAAAGCCATTTTCTGTATTTCACCTAACTCATTAACCACACATCCATTACGCTACTAACTATATTGCCTCCTCTACATACATGTTTAAACTCCACTCTCCATCTCTTTAACTTGTCACACTCGTCTTTAAGGTCCTTTTCTTCATATAAATAACAAAGTAAATAATACGAGAGGAATAGAGAAGGAGAAAGAGATACAGTTATACACATAACCAGTCCCAACACCATATCCAGAAAGAGTTGATTTATATTTAACAAATATAGTTACAATAAAATTGGAAACAAATAAATATCTTCCTTATTGACTACAATTTTCACTAAACAGATAGATATACAAGCATATGTAATCAAGAATACATGGTAAAAGCAATTAATGATTCTCTGACCTTTACACCTAGTCACCATCACAAACGTACAAGCATATTTCCTTGTTATTGAAGCTCACCTAGTAAATGATGGTGCTGAGAAAAAACATCATCCATCAACAATGAATTGATCATCTTGAGTATCTCCATCAACCCTTGTGTCTTCATGCACCATACCATTCACATGATGCAAATTCTGCATCATTTGAGAAAGATAATGGTTACTAGCACTAGTATGATCAGAAAGACCAGTTGGATGACCAGTCCACTGAGAAACAATCCCAAGCAATTGGCTATTAAGATTTTGTTGCTCATGAAGAATTCGGGTCTGTATCTGCCCCATTTCTGTTTGGTGATGATTTAACATTCCATCAATCCTCTTCTTCCATTCTGACCTTCTCCTGTTCATCCTCTCCTCCCATTCTTTCTCTTGAATCAACTCCTCCTCTGTTCTTCTTCTTTCCCTCTCTTCACTCTCCTTTTCCATGGCTTCCCATTCTCGATATCTTTGCCACCTCAACTTTTCCCTAGTCTTTTCCCTCTCTTCCCTCTCTTTTTCCCTCTCTTCCTGCTTCCGTTCCCATTCTTGCTCCCTCTCCATTCGAATATTCTCCCTCCTTTGTCTCACCCGCTCTCTCTCAGCTTCATGTTGTTCAAACCGAGCCTCCATTTCCCTTAACTGCCCCATTTGGTTTGAAAGGAACCCAAACACCGTCTTCTCCAATCCCTTCAACACCTTCCTCTTCTTCTTCAAATTAGATACATTTGCATCCACTTCTTCATACATGAAACCATCATCCCCTTCCTCTCTTACTCGATCATTACTATTATAATTCTCCTCTGCCTCTTCTCCTTCATAATCAAATCCCAAACCCAGCATCCCATTATCACCACCATCAATCCCAGCAAAATCTCCATCTGCTGAATTACCCATATGCCCAAACTCCACAATCTCCATTCCTCTGCCAGGGCCCAACAATCCCCCACCATTTTCCCTGTCTTCATTCAATACTACCGTTAAATCATTTCCATTAATACCATTAGAACTATATGACATGGGCACATCCCCAAAAACCTCCTTGTAAAGCAAAAAATTCGACCAGTGTGTAAGCCCTTCCACCCAGTCAAACTCATCCCCATTGCCACACTCTCCACCACCTGAATTCTCTATTGCAGAGAGCTCAGGTTTCTTGATCTTTTGCTTAACAAGCAAGTATTGGTGCCTCATGTTTTGCACCTTGGTGGACACATCTTTCCATGTCCACTGCCAAGGATAGGTGGTAGGATCGCGAACATTATGCATATAATTCACATATAAAGCAATGGGTTTATATTTTTTCTCCCGAGTTTTCATTTTCGCTAGGGTCCCATCAGAGACCAGCTCCCCATATTTCTCAATTAGGGTTTTCTCTTCCGCTTCTGTCCATTTCTTTCTCCTTGGAGGCATCATTAGACACCAAAATATCAAATATAACCCTAACACTTAATTCTTCAATATTTGAAACTCTAGTATTATTACATATTAAGTTGCGTTGCATAGAACGAAAAAAGCCCAATTCAGAGACCAACCCAGTTGAGGAACACCAAAATTGAGCAACAGCACAGAGAAATTGCGCTTACCTTGAGGTAGAGATAGCAGAATTATCGCGAGGGTACTGAGATGGGTTTCCTGGAAACTTTATGATGGAGGGATTTTCTCGAGAAAATTTGGATAGAAAATGAGGGAATCTGTGGGAAAATGATCTGGTAATACTACTTTGAAATGAAAGTGAATTTTCTCTCTTCCGTACAGTCCAACCGGAGCTTTGTTTCCGTTGAAAAAATAAATAAATAAAATTTGAAAGGACAGATTTTTTTGTTTTTTTATAAATACGACGTATCGTTGGTTCTATTAAACCCATTGAAACAGCAAAACAACGACATGTCGTTTGAGTCATTTTGGCAATTCTTAACTCAAAAAAGTCTAATAAACGACAAAAATTTTCATTCCACGAAGGAAAACTTCGTCGTTTGATAGCAGGAAAGAAGAAAAACCCTCAAAGTTGTAAGTATATTTTTGGTTAGAGTGGATTAGAGGAAGATGAGTAAGAAAGGCCCCCTGGAAAATCTATAAGCTTTTGATTATCCATCAAAACAAAAATATAAGCATTATGAATCTTCATAATTCCATAATAAATCTAAAATTTATGAAAACAAAATCTCCTCTTATGAGCATTTTTATTTTATCATTATTACTCAATAAACCTGAAATTTATTGCTAATTATCTGGGAAAGAAAAAAATTAGGCTATATTTATTTTGAGAGAAGTGGAAAGAAAATGAAAGAAATTGAAAAAATTTCCTTCACTTGGTTATCTAATAAGAGGAAGAAAAGAAAAGAAATAAAAAAAAAATGTTATTTCTTTATTTAAATTTTAGAAGAAAAAAATTTAGTTGCAAAGTATTATTAATACCAGAGACAGATCCAAAAATTTTTGGAGGGGAGGCACAATTTTATTTTAATATAACTTAATATCGTTATTTATATAGCAAATTGGTGACCGAATTAAGGGCAAACACAAAAAATAATAAAAAAGTGAATATAATTATGTTGTTTGAAAAATAATTTTTTAAAATTTTTATTATTTTTTCTCTTTATTTGCTAAATACTAGTATGAGAATTTCTATTAATCTACCTGTAAATTTTATGACAGAATTTAATACTATTAACTTGAAAATTAGATATAAAACTTTAACCTTATTGAGATAAATAATTATATCTTTAATTAAAATTTTATTGTTATTTTAATAAAATTTAAAATTTATAATTAAATTATTGAATTAATATCAACCTTATAGTTTAACGAAATCATGAATTCAAATTATAATAATCACAAATTATCTCAGAAAAAAAATAATTAAAATTTGATTTTAGTAGAAATGAAAAATTTAAATATAAATGAGGGATATTTAAGTCTTTTTATAAGATTTTAATGGTAAAATGAATAAAAATGACCAAATATATTGACAGAATAAAAAATATAAATTAATTAATAAGTTTTTCAAAATATAGGGACAAAATTATAATTAGGTTAAATTTTATGGACTACATAATAATTTTATAAAAAAAAAAAAAAATCAAAATTTAAAGGGAGCACGTGTTCTTTGCCCAAAGTTACATTCGTGTCTTATTAACACTAGTTATAACTTTTTTTCTCATCGTTATTTCTCTTTCAAATAAAGTTAGAAAGGTAATCTTTAAATTCTCTCTCTATAGAAGATCCAAACAAGATAAAGTAAATGATACTTTTTTTTTCTTTTCTTTTCACTTCTCTTTATTTTTCTTATTAATTTTTTTCTATTTTCTATGTACAACAAGTGCACCAAACAAAGCCTTTAGTGAAAAAGATTCAAATATCAACTAATCTGTGCTGGTCTTAAAAAACAGTAATCAATCATCTTTTTACCCAACATATTCACATACTAACCTGTTTCAAGAAAACAAAGATTGAGAATCAGAATTATCCCTACACATATATCATCATATTTTTCCATCTTCGTATGTTTCATTGCTTTCTAATTGTCAAAGAACATGTTTATCAGCTAACAAAATGTTTCCTTTGTATGCTCCAGAGAAAAAGATCGAATCTTCACATTTTGAAAGTAAAAAAACTGAACCAGTGTCCATGGAATTGCTTGAAACTTTACTATCCAGAAGTCATGCTCACATGGGAATTTGTGTTTGTAAAAACAGGAGATTCTACCCTTGAGGTATTCGTGTTTGTATGAACTGGAGTTTCCCCTGATGGACTTGAATTATTTCCCATATCCATTGTTCTATGAAGGAGAAATGTACCAGAAAGTATTGTGACAAAACCACACAATTCAGTTACAATCTGTGATGCATCTTGCGAGTCCCATTCCTGTATATGTCACCAAAAAAATAGAGCAAAAACATCTGATTAGAAGAAATCAAGAGGAATTTGCATGACTAATTGTATTTTTACCAAACCATACGTATTGGCCAATGATGAAAAACACTCTAATCATAAGCTTGATTAAAAATCTTGGACCAATCATCATATTATAGGGGGACAAAAATATGTGCAAGCAACTTGAATCTTTAGAGCCACCAACTGAGATTGTCAATAGATAAGGCAAAAGAATGGATTGCAAACTGAATGTGAAACCCTAACAAGAAAATCTGGAAACCATTAAAATATTACCTTAAACATGATCATGCTTGCAATTATTGTGAAAGTTGTAAACATGACATAATAAACTGGAGATATAACAGCTGTATTGAAGGTGTCCAGTGCCTGCAAAGATGCTTAGAGATGTAGGTTAAACATTTGCCCAACAAAGGTGGAAAAATGTTTCTTAAACAGATTAATAAATGCTGAAAATTTTGAGATAAAAAAGTTTTCACTAAATAAGTGATTAGATAAAACATGTGAAACTCAAATGATTCTTGAGCTCAAATGTATGCTACACAAAAATGTCACAAATATTAGAAAGAATATGTGCAATTGCCAATATAAGGCTCAAACAACAAAACACCCAATGTATCATTAGGCAATTTCATAATCTTATATTAAAGAGTAAAGAGTATCTCTAAAAATTTACCTTGTTCAAGTAATTCACTTGCAAAAGACAAAAAACCACCACTATTATAGTGAAAAGCCATGTCTGAAAATAGATAAATTGATTTGATCCTGAAAATGTCAGCTTTAAAGCAATTCCCACTGCTTTCACACTCATAACCTACATAAATACAAAGGGCTGTTAATGTCAAGAAAAACTTAAGTTTCATAATCTGTACAACCTTTAAGGTTAATAAACAACCGTAAGAGAGCCTGTGAGAGAGCAAATTCCAACATAAACTATCAAATGGCTTTGTCCATAGAGTGGTACGTATCGGACAATGAGTACAGCAACTGCAATCAGTACTATGCCAGTATAGACAAGGAAACCTGTTAGAAAAAAAAATAAGTTTGACATTACTAAAATGATTCATATCGAGTATATGATGTCCAAGAACTGGTCTATATAGTTCTGAACTAGTTCAATGAAACTGGGTATTTTTAACATTTTTCACCACGAAAAGAAAAAGGAGGGGGTTTCGGCAGTCAGGGGGCGGAACCACTATATAATTGGAGGATGCACAGCCCCCAAAATTTTGAAAACTTTTTTTTATTTATATTTTTTAAAAATATCTATATATTTCCCTCCAAATTTAAGGATTTGTATATATAGACGTCTAAATTTTTCAAAAATTTATCTTTTTACTCATTTTTTTTTATATTTTTTAAAAATATGCCTCGAATTTTTAAAATTTTATTTTTTAACTTATATTTTTACCTATATTTTTATATTATGACCCTTTAAAATTAAATATTTACATATATTTTTTCATAAATTTATTTTTTTTTATTTTATATTTTACCTCCCAAATCATCATTTCTAGCCGCCTAGCAAAAAAAAAAAGGCCAATGCGTCATAGAAGCTCTATTCGTTATCATCAACGAAGATCATTGATTCATTTGTGTGTGTGTGTTATAATCTTCAAATGGATCTCCTAGATAAGCTTTTCCAGTCTTCTTCATTTTACAAGGTAAAAATCTCGAATGGAAGTACACTCGGAATAGTTTCATGCTTCCATTACACAACCATGTTTCCTAAGACCGTGATCATGGAACATGGGTAACAAGTCATGCCGGACTTTTTTTTTTTTTTTTTTACTTCTAATTGGGTCAAAAACAAAGCTTCAGTTTAAATCTGCAAGTACTGAAAGCAAGCGATTGCATTTTAATTTCTCAAATACCTGGCTCTGTGGCAAGGTACCATACTTGCTTAACAGATTCAATAGCTCTTTCCTGTGGAGCATGCAAAACAATGGTTGCAGATCCGACTACACAAAGAGCACATCCAAGCACACCAAAGATATGCAATTTCTCCTTCAGAATGAAATGGGCTAGCACTGCACTGAAGAATAATAATTTCATCAGAAAAATACACACCATTCATCCATACACAATGCGACTTACCCCTGTGGCCCTGCTCCTTTCTCACACACAAAAATACACACCACTGAATAAAAAGAGACATATAGCTGGACAGACATAAATGGGTTAAGATGCTGAGCAGCCCCTTATGTGGCATATTTTGAAGATGTAAAAAGTTTTGTAAAAATTTTTAAAAATTATAATTTGATAGTTTTGATGTAATGAATTCAATAATATATTTTTTGTACTAAACAAAAATTAAATATATAGTAAAAAATGTATTATAAATTTTATATATCAAATATAATGATTTAAATTTATCGTATTTGTAATGTATTTTTTGCTATTCATTTGATTTTTGTTAAACACAAAAAATATTCATTATATCAAACACTATTAAATTATAATTTTTAAAAATCTTTTCACAAATTTTTAAGTTTATAAAATATGTCACATGAGTGGTTATTGTACATTAATCCGACATAAATATGCCAAATGATGAGAAAATTAAAAACATGTCTTGATTGTACTACTGCAATAGAAAGATATAGCATACCTGAAAATAATACTTAAAGCTCCCAAGGGTGTGACAAGAATTGCAGGTGCAAATGCATAGGCTGCAAAATTAGCTGCTTCGCCAACGATCACTACAAAAGCACATATCCGCATTCAAACAAATCAAGAGATTCAAGAAAGAATTCCTACATTATTATAAAAATAGAAGCAAATTTAAAGGAAAATAAAGGTTGTTCTTTACAGATAAGTAGATAATAAACTGGGATTACAATCCCCAATCAATTCATTCTATTACAAGGTACCACAATGTAGCTTCTTGCCAAAATATTGGAAATGTTAAATCCTGACACATCAAGTCTAGCAAGGATGCAAGTGTTCTTGTGTGGTGCATAGCATTTAGATATCAAAAAGAATTTATCATATGCATTGTGCTTGTGTTTGCGCAATTATGTACATACACAATATATGTATGAGATATTTCCACAAGGTACATGCAGGCAGTTAAAAAATGTCGAACTTACTAGATATCATCCCAGCCCACCACCAGGGTTCACGTAAGTATGAATGCCCTCCCATAGCTGAACGCATATAACCACATAATCAATTACTTGAAAACAAAATGAACTTGACCAAAAAAACATTGCTTGAATGCAATATCTGTCTAATTTCAGTAATATTATTCTACTAATTGTAGAAATCCCAAAACATTAATATAATTATATTCCTTCACTCCCACTCTTATGTCTACTATGCAATTTTAGATATCTGCAACTGTGTATAAGAAAAAGGAATTGAACCTGCTCTGTTTCCAGTAGCCCCCGACTTTTTGAGACCTTTCTTTTTTATAATAAAGCTAGAACCAATGAATATGCTTGACGAAATGGCCAAAACAAGTCCATGAAAATTGTTAGTTGATACCCCCATCGATGGACCACAAAATTAGAGTTGGAGCACAATATCCAAAATTTGCGGGCCAAGATCTCCAATCCCAATTCCTACAACCCATAAAATCCAATGAAACAAAATTACAATCAAAACCATAATTCATTAACATGATATCGATGACCTTGTTACCCTATGAACATCTAATCCTCATATTGGTTACACAAATATATAACAAACATATTTTTTCAGAAAAAAAATCATTAAAACCATTTTTAGATATTAGCTTTTAAACCCATGATCAAAATTTTGAAACAATATAGAAACCACCTTCTCTTGGCACTCTGCAAATGAGTATGGGACTAAAGACCCACCTCCATACTGCCAAGAAATGGATGGTTTGATGGTGATCTTGGTGATGAGAAGATGTTTTAGGAAATGGGTTTATTGCATTAATTTAATTTCATTTAATAATTTCTCTCCAGAGATGGAAAGAAAACAAGAAAATTAAGGAATATTGAGCGTTATATGTATATTATGAATGGATTGTAAAGAGGCATTGAAAGAGAAAAAGGTTGAAGAAGCAGCGACGTTAAAGTCTGTTACAGAAAGCGCATGAAAAAAAAATAGAGAAAATTATAGTTCAAAATACCTCCAACAAATTTGGAATGGAGAGACCAAACCAAATCTGTTAAAAAATAATTTAATTAATTGAAATTAGTTTAAGAGACGAATTTGGTTTATTAATTCATTTAATTAGAATATTTTTTCAATAAATAACACTCTTAAATATAATATATCTTGTTGTAAACTTATGAATTAATTTCGCTCCTTTTTTTTTTCAAGTAACAAATGTACTCAACTCGGACTGAAATAATAAAAATTAATTTAAATTATATATTTTTATTCTATAGATTTTATTATAGTCAAATCAAATTGTACTAAATTTTATAAACAAAATATAAAGTCAACAAAAAAATATGCAAACTATTAAAGAATAATTTCCATATGTATATTCTAATAATAAAACCATAGATAGAGAGAGAGAGAGAGAGAGAGAGAGAGAGAGAGAGTCAACTTTTGGAACAGAAAAATAAATCAGTTAATAGAAAATGCAATTTTCTTAGAATTGAATCGATAAATTATTTACTAAAAATTCCAACTTCATTTAAAAATATTCATCCTTTTGTTTAGATGAAACATCCATTATATTCTAAAAATTAAATGATTAAAATTTGAGAATACTAATTTGAGTTTGAAACTCCAAATCATCCTACTTGTGCATGTTAATTATAACTAAATAAATCAATCTTATTGACATAAATATTTTTTAATTTAAAAATAATAACAATTAGAAATGTTAAGAATGCATATCTAAATATTAAATTAAATATTCCTTTAAAAACATACAATTGATTATTATTTAAGAATATAATTGATAATCTTGTAGAAAAAATATATATATGTAATTGTCATCATCTTCCTTTAGTTCTTAATGGATCCATCTGCCCATTTTCATCGTCATTATCTTCCTTTTCTTGTGGACTCGATGCTTTGTTGCTATCCGCAGCTTCCTCTTAGCATTTCGCATTGGATTTACCACAGCCATGACCTTTTCCTCTTGCTTCCTTTTGTCCCTCTTCACTTTAATGCTTTTCCTTATCTCACTATAAACCTGAACAAAATTTTGGATGCCTAAAGCATTTCGCATGATTTCGCGAACGTCTTGCCCTAGCTGCTTCAGATTATCTGAGAGACATGCCAACCAGTTAATGTTATCAGCTAGTTGTATGTGAAAAAACTAGATGAAAGGAAATACAACAAAATAGTTGGATATAGATGAGGAGATGCACAATTATGGGAAAACATCAAATGGATAATGCAAATGGAACCAGCCAGAGAGAGGAAGTAATTTAAGTTATGATCTATCTTTCAGACTTCAACTTCCAAGTACAAGTAGTAAATTAGATTACAACGATATCAATGTTGATGATAGTAAATGATTAAAATAGAACATTTACGAGAGTACGATCTCTTGAAGCTTAATGTAGCTAATCTCCATTTGCTTATATGCAACTAGCCTCGGCTAAAAAGCCAAACTTATATCTATGAACAGTTCTCAACAAAAAACAAGATGTAAGGTAATAATATCAAAAAGGAATTAAATATTAAAAATGAAATGGTCTCAAATGATTTTTGGCACTCAAATACTCCATTTTTTGTGTGTCAAATCAATCAAAGCCAATAAAGATTTAACTAGGAAAGAAGGCAACAAATCAAAAGCAAAATTATTCATCTCCATTCTTAAAAATGGAATAGCATAAGAGAGGAAGAACAAACTGACCAGGGATGACCTTCCCAGCAAATCCTTCGCAAACTTTATACAAGGGTAGCAGCATGTCAAATGCAAAATGCTGCAACTCATCCTGGCAGATTTGAGAAGAAATTTTTCCAAAACTATCGAAGATGATTGTCATCTGCACGCAAATATTCAACATTAGATAACAATAATTATTTAAAAGGGAAAACAAACCTCTATTCAAAGTTACAATAGGAAAACCAAAATATAATATTCACAAATTTCTTCACCAAGCTTAAATGTTTAGATGTAACACCAACTCCAAACTAACCTGAATAGCCTCCATTTGAAGAGCAATTTTACCCATTTTTTTAATCAAATTAGAGATGAACAAGTATCCGAGATTCTTAGACTGGTCTCCATCATCTTGGGCATGTATACCAGAGATGACATTTAAAAACATATCTTTTCCTTTCCTTGAATCAAGCAACTGAAAAGCCTTGAGAAGTAGGCCCTGTTCATGCTTTTCAAGTGTAGACCAGAACATATACGGATCAGCACATTCCTCTTTTCCCATCAAAGAATGGACAGCACAAATTGTAAACACAATATTCTGTACAATCAGATCTTTGACAGTATCATCAATGCCTTGTGTTTTCAGTTGGCAGCAGAGAGAAACAGCTATCATAAAAAGCCTATGTGGCCTCATAAGGTAAAAGGTTCCCAGTGATTTTTCATCACTTTCCCTGCTGGCCTTAGTTGCAGTAGAAAAGTAAAAAGCCACAAGGCGGCTTGATATGTTGCGTAGCCATGGGTGTGGGTGTAAGAGCAATTCACATACTGCTTCCCATATATCCTAGGAAAATAAAAGAAAATGGAGCAAGACAAAGAGATTAGTATACAACTAAAATGGAGAGGGGGTGGACATAGCCACCAGTAATGCCAAAGAATTTTGAGAGAATGAAAAGCCACCAACACCACAGTAAAACAGAAAATTCATAGAAGTAAATAAAAATTTGAACCAGTTGAAAGCAATATGGCCTTAAACTCGGAAATAATTATTGCAACGAGATACCATAAGTTAATGTAAATCAGATAACAATTCAAGAACGCTAACTTCATGAGCCAAATGATTTAGAGAGTAAAATTGGTATTGTGTTCATTTATTTACAATAGGGAATAGATGCAATCATGGACGTTCCAGCTGAACTAAATAATATTTCCCACCATAGAAACTGGATAATTAATTTAGTTTAGAAATCAACGTCGTTGGCAAGTAACCAACCACAATGCCAAGACTCATTTGACAATTTGGTAGAGGCATGAAAGATAAGTTATTGCCATTTCTGCTCAAGCAAGGAGCTGACTGTGTAATCCGGAATTCAACCTTAGGTGAACAACAAGACTGTTTGAGAGATTAATGATGAGACTGTTCAACTTCTTTAGTAGACTCTAAACTCGTATATCCACTTAATAACCTATGATGACATTTTATAGGCCTCGACAAATCTCATCAATGGCATCCCCCTTACTCTTGTGCCTATTTTTCTAAATTACTTTCCCCCCCAAAAAAATATATATATAATTTATCCATAAAATAAATAAGCAACTTTCTTTACAATTAATGATGACACATGTTCCAATGATCCTGTAATATTTATAATAAGATGCCAACTGATAAAATAATGTTCCCTCAATAAGAAGTCTAGTATATTTCACCCAATTCTTTGAGATTATCCATACCTCAAGATGATTTTCAAAGCTGAGATCATGAAAATGATGCAGAATCTTCTCCAACAAAACTAATGAATAATATGCCTCCTTCCAAAGAGGAACAGTGTCATCAGAATGATCTAGCAATGGCTTATCAGTGACAGCACTGGCAGCAGCCTGCAAGATGGCTTTACTGACAGGCAATATACTGCTAATATGCTTTTGAAAGCTTTTATTCATGACCTCAACCAGTAATCCCATGACCTGTGAATACAAAATTGGAGGCAATTAGAAAACAGAATATACCAAGATAGAATTCAAACCTAAAAGGCAAATATTTCCATCATTCCAGGGCTTCAAGCCCATCTAGAACTGTAAAACGTAATAAATCAGGAAACATAGATGCAACTGCGATAGGGTAAAGTTTGATGGTAAAACACAAGAAATAAAAAATAAAAAATAAAATTATAGTCAATAATGGATCATGTAAGCCAACATACTGAAAAGTATATCATAAGACCAAATGCATCCTACCATCTTCCCAGAAACACATTGGATCCTAACTCCTCACATCATAGAAGGTGAGCTGACTGGCTATTATATATCTGCACCTTTTTGCTGACAAAGCACAACTTGGAGAATTTGGCATGTAAAGGATAGAAATATGCCTCCACTAAGGCAGCATTCCCCATTGTCTGTAGACCGTACTTGCTTCTAAAAATCATACCCCCTATTTCATGTGTACTAATGTGTAGGACCGCTGTTGATAGAATTCTCTAAACCGGATCTAATTTTACAGGTTATG
Organism: Aleurites moluccanus; assembly: GCA_948193065.1. Taxonomy (NCBI): domain Eukaryota; kingdom Viridiplantae; phylum Streptophyta; class Magnoliopsida; order Malpighiales; family Euphorbiaceae; genus Aleurites; species Aleurites moluccanus. Next base: position 17,079 of record CANXYC012405946.1, on the reverse strand, counting down.
TTCTTGCATTTACAATTTGTCATTTATAACATGTTTCAGAAATCTTACCTGTGCACCAGTACTCTGGAGCCGCCGCTTTTCATCCACATACCAAGATAGACTAAAGTCGAGCATGGAATCCAGTAAATGTGGACTTACACGTCCGGTCAGTAGCTTTAAAACTGTACCAGTCATTGAGCGGACTTTAGCATCACTATCATTGACCAACGATTGCACCAAATGGATATATAGAGTTTGTGCATGTTTATCCAGGAAGTTCTTGGGAAATTTGATGATTATAGCATGGAGCATTTCAAGTACAGCTTCTCTTCCAGTTGAATACTCATAACTGCAAAAAGAGCAAGTTAGCATATGCCATACATGCAGAAAGAGAGAGAGAGGAGATAAACAAAAATATTCCACTGATGTACATACTTCAAATTCCTCAGCAGAAAATCTAAATGTTGTTGTAAATATGTCCCTGAAAGATGATAATCAAGTAAGAATTGCAATAATATCTGACTGCATTTCTTACGAATTGGATCCACTTGGCTTGTAACCATTAGTTCTGCAACATGAACCATAAGATCATATATCTCAGGAACAACCAGCTTGCGATTAACTACTGCTTTTAGAACTGAAAGGGCAATGAAAGAGGGATTCCTCTCAATATCAACAAACAGTGGAAACTGAATTAGCAGATGCAGTTGATCAGATGAAAGGGTAATTTTCGTACTCCGCAGGAGTACAGTTAACATTTTTAGACATGATTGCATCAGAGAATTGTTGGCATTTACAGAACTTTGGGCAATACCCAATAGTGTCACCTTTATTTTATCAGCCTGGGATGCAAGGGATGGTAGAGGAAGCCTCACCAGAGGTGTAAGGCATCTAATGGAAGCAGATAAAATATCTTCATACATAGAACTCAAGCAGTTGCCAAGAAGTTTAACAAAGGGATCCAACATTGACAGAAGTTCTTCATTACTTTTATCCAATTTTACACTCTTCATTCGGTTATTTAATAACCCAAGAGCAAGCACTGTAATGAGATGCGAGCATGCTGATTTAGTTCCAACCATTCCACCTGCAGAATTTTTTTTCTCATTCACATCATGTCTAGGGCGAGGGGCTAACTCGATACCAGAAGAATTCACACCCTGTCTGTTTTCCTCATTGACCCCATCTTCGATAAGCCCATATATGAAAATAAATAGATCAGTCTGATCAACAGATGGATTACACTCTATACCAGCCGCAATGTGATTTAACATGCTCTCCAATTTGGTTTTCAGTTTGGGTGTCAGATTCTTCTGCATGTGAGCTTTAACTGATGAAAGAAGTTTCAAGCCATGGGTTTTGAATGTTATGTTTTGGGCAATTATTTTCAAAGTTTCGAAGGACTTCAGCTTCCTAGTTTCTTTCATTTTAGAAGCAATCTTTTCCACTTCTTTCTCCTCAGCAACATCTCCAAGAATATCGTTCTCTACCACAGAAAGGAGATCTTCCATACAATAATCTAATTTCCCATAGATAGGATTTGAAAGAAGCTTTGACAAAATAAAATTAAGAGTATATCCCAACACATGGAGCTCAAATCCTCGCTTCAAGGTAGCTCGCAAAACCCCAACTATAAACTGCAAGTATTCCAGCCCAAGCTCCTTTAAACAAGCAGCCAAAGCAAGCCTAGCTTCATCACGGATGCTTTCCATGCGACTCTTTAAATGGTTTGCAATGCGATGAATGATACTTGGAAGCTGCGAGTCCATTACATCTGAAGGAAGCAACTTTAACACTTTCAGAACGGCCACATTGATGTTAAGATTAACCTTCTCAGCATCAATATGCAGTAATTTTTGCATCTTTGGAAGCACAGAATTTTGAAGACATGCCTGTACTTCAGTGGCTATAACAAAAGTACTACATTTAAGAAACAAAGTCGAAGAATTACTGCCACATTTGCGCAATGTAGCTAAAGAAACTGTCTCAGTTCTCTCAGTGCCTAAAATGCTGTTGAAAGAGTCTGTATTTTCTTGATGGGAACAATTTTGTGAGAAATGGAACTGGTCCAAGATGGAGCAAATCAGCCGCATTAAAACCTTCTGCTTGTCCAGATTCATCTTCATCTCCTGAAAGCATCTATTCAATAAAGCATAATATGACTTCCAATCCATCTGAGCAGCAATTGAAGCAAGAGCTTCAATGCATGCATTTTTAATGTGTTCTCCTTTTCCACCTTGTACATCAAACAACATATTGAAAAAGAGTGGAACGAACACTTTAGTCATAATTTCCTGGAAATCAATAGTAGCTTACTGAGTATCAGTCACATTGTGGTTACTAGCAGAAAACCTTTAAGCATAATAAAAAGAGAAAAAGTAGTATTACCTCTGATAAGTTACTTTTACTAATAACATTACTAAAGCGTAAGAGTGCCCTCGCCCTCCTATGCTTCTGCAATAATAAAAGAAACATGTAAGGGTCCCCCATAAGAAGAAACAGAAAAGCATATGTCCAAGCTCTTTTATGAAAGATGGGAAATGGAAATAATTTCATCAGCCAACCAGTTTTCATAAAACATGAAATCTTAAATGGTCACAAGATTTTTTTACAAGAAAGATTGAAGAAATAAGTACAAAAATTGACCTGTAAATGCATAATATTGTTGAAAAAATCTTGCTCAGCATCCTCTGAACACAGCACTTTGAAGGAATTGAGATTTTCCACCTCTGGAAGTTTCAACACCATACCTCGTAGTAACTCGAGCCATTCCTGAGACCAAGCAAATCAATTACAAAAACTATGCCAATACCAGGGAATCCTTGCTCAGAACAAAAAATTTGTCCAAATTTAATTTCTTATCCATCTTATGGATTTAAAAAAAATGTCACTGCAATCTTCTATGATCTCCTTATTCCTCACTCTAATTACCATATGCAAAACTGACCCAAAACCAATTCAAGTCGAATTGCAAATATAAAGCTTTTAGTGGTGGTCAATGTGTTTTATGTAGTAAAAAAGAGAGCTTTCACAAACTAAATAAATTTTGGAGGATGAAGTAAAAGATTTAGTTTAAATAATGATATCAGTAGTATTACACCAAAATCTCACAACTATTTGATTAATGTAATGGCCAAAAGAATGCAATGCAAACTACATCATACAGGAGGGGGTTTTATCAATACCTTCCTAACTGAACTTCCCTCCTTCATTGCATTCCCCATGTGCTTCAAAAGAAACTTGTTTATTATGTGTCGAACACATTCTTTCGTCCAGTAGTATTTGCTATCTGTTGTGATCACTTGATAGGCTTCGTCATAATTCTTATCCTCTCCACCAAGAATTAAAGCACCAAATTCAACAAAAGAAAGCAATGACCTATAAGCACTGTGCCTTAGAATTAATTCTTCTGATGACATATCATACACACAATGTGACAAGATAGCTAACGCATGATCTTCTTTGACAGTATAGAATAACCCCACATCTATCTTTTCATAAGCACTGATGATTGTGTCATAATCAAGGCCACTCATTTCTATAGCTGAGGTTGCATTCAATTCATGGATAAGTTTTGCCTGCATATAAGCCAACGTTAAAAAAAAAATTGTCTTGTGAAAAAATTCTGAAATCATGGAACTTAAAGATAAATATCCATCGGAAAATGCAAAGAAGATAAAGTAGTACCACAAAGAGCACAGAAGGATCAGTGTTGGCGAGAGCATCAAGAAGATCACAGATAATCAACCGCATATCCAGTTCAACAGAAATAAGAAGTGGGGATATAACATTAAGAATTTTTTTAGTACTCTCAGTCCCTAATACTGGTATGATGTCTCGAATGATCTGTAAGCATTCAACACAGACACCTGCAGAGACATAAAAAACAATCACATATAAAGATAAAAGTTAAACAGTATTCATATTGAAGTCACAAAAAATTCTCACCTGAATCTTTCAGTCTTGTGGCAAGCAATGGAAGCAAGACATCCAAAAATTTCCTTGATTGTAACTGATCTTGTACATACTTTGACAACAATTTGAAAATTCTAGTATGTGTCTCTCCAGGATAATTGGCCAATTTCCTGGTACAACAGAGGCAAAAGAGAGTTCCACATTATTGTTAAGACTACAATGAACTATTCAATCTGAGTCGTTGGCTGGCTGGCTGCCTAAAGAACACAGTCCAAGTGCAAATCAGATTCCAACCAACTCACAACCTTCAAAATGTCATTGGTTTTTCCTTTGGATTATTTTACTACTTTATTCAGACAGGTCAAGACCAAATTCTGTTAGGATCTTATGCTATACATATAGAGCGAAATGTTCAGTTCGTAGTCAGAATTCTAAATACCAGTTTACTGGTAGTCTATTTTCCTGGTAGTTTAACCAGAAAATCAGCCTTCTTGGTTTTTTCTTTTATATCTTTTTGTTCTCCTTTTCAATTTTCCCTTACCTACTATATAACCTAATTAAGGCTAGAGCTAGGTAGGTACATCAAATAGAAACCACTACAACCACTTATTACAGCATCATTTTCTGGCACCAAGTCAGAAGACCTAAATTGCCCTCAGATCTCAGGCTAACAACTATATCCCAGCTGACAACCTGATTCCTATTACCAATCCCCACTCACAACTGAAGAAAGTCCTTTACATTCTACAACCTATTCATAACCCTTGCTAAGAACATTAAACAAATACAAAAAAGAAGGGGCAAAATCTGGTAAAACAAGCCTCTCAGCAAGTCCATGTCATATTCATGGAAGACGCCACTACAATTCTTTTAAGCAAATAACAACCTGTCCACCAAGTAAGTTGTCATTGCTCTTTTTCAATGAGAAGAATATTAAACCAGGTAGGATAATTTATCAAAAAGGTGTAGCAGCAGAAAGTATAGCAGGAAAAGCTATTGCAATAGCAGCTCATGCAATATCCATACAAAGTTACGAACTCCATTCATTATTTCAGGATAAAATGCAGATGTAAATATGAGGATGACCAAACAAAAATTACAAGTTTTTTTTTTTTTTTGAACAAAGAATATTAATATTATTTTTTGCCCTAGAGTAGTTAGACATTGTTGGGAAAAATATCCCACATTGAATAATGATAAAATAAATAAAGAACTTATAAGTGAGTGAGTGTTGGATTTAGCACAAGCCAATTGGTTTTGTGCAAGTGGGTTCCAACACTTGCCCATTTATAAGTCCACTTATATATGGGTCCATGAACTTTAATATGGTATCAGAGCTTCATGCCCAAACGGGCTAGATCCTGGGATCCATGTTCGAGCCCCGTTGTTGTTGTTGGACTGATGATGATGCCAGTCCGGACCAAAGCTAAAGAAAAAGATATCAGCCGGTCCATTTGTGAGCAAGTGTCAATCGGCTTGTTGATATTAGGCCATGAGCCAAAGCCCGGTTGCACTTGAGGGGGTGTGTTGGGAAAAATATCCCACAATTGATTTTGTGCAAGTGGGTTCCAACACTTGCCCATTTATAAATCCACTTATATATGGGCCCATGGACTTTAATAGACATCAACCGCTAGACAAAGCTGGACAGGATCATTTGTTATCTTAGCATATGTCAAAAGCAAGGCAAGCAGTTACAACTAATTTGAATAGAATATAAGTTTCAAACGCACGAAAGAATCAGAGTAAAATTCAAGCAAACAATTGAAGTGAACCATTGATACCTCTTGTTTGCATTATCACCCTGAAAAAGACAGTGCAAGCTGCTGATAAGTTTGTCAACGTTTGGAAGTAGAACTCTCTTCACCGTGTTGTCTTCATCATCAAACTCTTCATCAAGATTCAGTAGGTTCTCAGCGAACTTAAGAACGCAAGATTTAATAGCCTCAGAAGCAGTAGGGACAGTTAAAATTGAGAAAATATCAGGAACAAGATTCTTTTCCCTAGATAACAGCACTACAAGGTGGCAACTGCTACTCATAGCCAAAAAACATGAGAAAAGTGAACTTGGTTTCTCACTGCTAGAACCTTCCTGCTTGAAACTGTCAATTAAAGGTTTTACTGATGTGAAGAGCATGTCCCAGAATTCACAACCAAAGTCATGATCGTCATACTTATTGAGAACAACGGAAACAATTTTCAGACACAGAGACCTCAAATCCTTGAACTGCTTCAGAGAAGCGCTAGTCTGAAAAGGCAAATAATATACATTAGAAACAGTCATATTTTGAAATCCAACTCAGTGCTAGCAATGACTATCATCACTCATGAATGGCATAGAATTTGCTTCTCAGTGACCAAGTTGACCACAGGTGAAAATAGAGTGACAGCATCCCCAATAAGACATTCTCAAAGAAGGGAAAAGAGAACATAATAACAAAGAACAAATCCTCTCCGGTCAGCACTCACTATATACACACAAATCACCATTGGCTCTACTTTACACATAATACAAAGCTACAAGAAAAAGAACTGCCCGTGCATACTGGAAATAACAAAAAATATTTTGACGCTAGTACGATTCAGTATATTCAGCATATTTAAACATTACCAATGCATGATTAACCGCAGCATTGTCTTCTTCATGCAATTCAGGGTTTGCGCTAGAATGATTTTTCATTGTAGAAGATCCAGAGCCTTTTGCAGCATCAAGACTAGAAGTACAGCTTCCCAATACTCGAACAACACATCCCATTAATAGATCCAGAAAAGGTCTGATATTTGATTCATCAAAAGCGCCAAGAATATCTTCAATGACATGCAGAAAACCATATCTCTTCTTCCAAGATAGTGCCATTATATTTTCCAAGGTGAAGTACTTCAAGATATTTGATGGTTGAATTTCACTGAAAGCACTTTTGGGCAAGGTCCAAAACATGTTTGTGATACCATCAGCTTCCTTTGATATAATATGCAAGGGCTTTATTAACAGCACAAAGAAAAAAGGAATCTCATTGACATCAAGTTGAGCAATGAATCGAAGAACTGCCTTTCGATGGTGCACACTTGTGTGCTAACAAAAAAACAAATGACATTAACACATAAGCTGACATAGAAATATAAATAGATATGCAGAATAACAGGACAAATTTCTTTTTCTCATTATTGTTTTGCTTCGAAGGAATTTTTTTCCTCTTTTTGTACCCACATTTATCTTATTTCATAATACCATTTCTTCTTCTAGAGAGAGAGAGAGAAAGAGAAACACAATCAATGTGATAGAGGGGGTGGGAAGAGAGAGTATCATAATTAATTTGATCGGAGGAAAAATGAAAGAAATACTCAAGTTAGGTGTACCTTTCGAGAGGCAAGCGTCTTTGGTTTTCTTACTTTTGGCATCAGAACAAGGATAATTAAAGGCACAAGCTTAGCTCTGTGACTTTCCTCAATGAGATAAGATTCTCTGCTCAAACTCCACGTCGTTAATTCTTCTCTCAAATTCTTTGAACTGATTAAGTTTCTCAGATGCTGCTCATATGGGAGCAAAAAATCATCTTTCCATGTTAAGAGGCAGTCGAGAACCCTCGTCTGTATTTCAGCATCATTTTCATCCAAAAGCCTATTAGAAATGGCCAAAGTGAAATCAATAAGTAATTTCACAAGATCTGAAAAATAACACTGTAAAATATCAATATATAAACGATAAAGCATCTCCTAGTACTGTGCCAACCTCATTAGCAGAACATCTTTTAAAAACTGACTCCGATATAAGGCCTTGGGGTTCCGCATAAGCTTAATCAAGTTTAACCATTCTTTGAGGATGCCCCTCCACTCCCTGCCTTTGCAAGCATCTGAACTGAATGATCCCACACTGCAATCCCAACTTAAAACATAAATTGACTGCAAACTATGTGGTAAAGCTTTCACAGTGTATTGTCCAAGCCACCAAAATAAAAAGAGCGGGGGAAGAGAGAGAAGGGGGAGAGAGCCTATCTCAAGAATAAGCTACCTGAGAAGATCATCATTGTTGTAGCCCAAAAACGACAAGAACAGCGGTACAATTTGTCGAGAACGAGATTCAGCAACCGAAGGAATTTTTTGTAAAGACTGCAGCAATGAGGATAGAACAGTTGCGCGTGGTTTGCTATCAGATGCAGGAACAGCTAAAAAATTAAAACGATCAACCAAGTCTGAACATCAGAATTAGAGTGAAGTTAAACATTCATCGAGTAACATTGCAAACAAGCTTAAAAGATTGAAAATAACATGAAAAATGCAGGCTGCACAAAAATAAGGTATAAAATAACATATATTCTGATATTTTTGTTCTTCATCAACAGCATGGACAGTAGAAAATAACAAACAACACTGACCAGTTAAACACCCAAATCTATAAGGGTTCATCTGGATAGATGGTCATTTAAAATGAAAGTTGATTTGGATTTAACATCATGATTTTTGATACTTTTTCACTTGAAACACAAACACAAATACATTATCATTTCAAATGTACATCTATCCAAATGAACCCTAATGTTATATGGCATCAAAGGAGACAAGACAAGCCAAGCCTGCAAGACTAATGTAGTCCTCAGAACTACAAGGAATTATACTATACCACTTACCACTTGACTTGTAAGGAAATTCAGTACTTTGTCCATCCAGTTTATCATGTGATGACTGAAATGCAGACAGGCATTTTCCAAAGTAATGAACAAAAGTGTCCCATACAAGAGTAATATGTTGCCCAATCAGAACTGCAAGGCACTCAGATGCCGGATTCCATAGATAACTGAAACCGTGATGCAACATGCCAATTATTCCACTCAAAACGATGGGTATATAAGTTCCAGATATCCTTCCAGCAGAGAGGGCCATCTGTAATTTAGAGATTAATAGGATAACTTTCCTGCTTGTAGAAATTGAAAGAGGAGTTGTTTCAATCAAGAGAAGGAGGTGAAGAACCTGGCATTCAAAGGGAAATACACCATAGTTTTATTAGAATAACAGTACACAATAGCAGAAGCGGTGATAAGATAGATATACATACATTAATGCCATGACTATCTGCAGGATGAGCCCAAGGAACTTCTGTTTTCATTCTCTTCTCAGGTGGCTGATCTTCAGATGATATTTCACATTCTTGATATTCATAGTGGCACAAAATTCTTAGGGTTGGAACACGAATTCCCTTGTCCGAGTTACATAAATTATCAGAAAAAACACCTAATGCGTCGACAGCCTTCGTTATTTTAAACTCAGGATGATATGAGTTGTGACCGTTGTTAGACTCCAATGTTGGCCTATTAGATTAACAATAGCAGAAAGTTATAGGAAGCACAAATGTATTGGTCAAAACATATTATCAACAAGTGGTGGGCACTTGAAAAAAAAAAAAAAAAGGCAGCCTCATATATCAACATCAGCAAAGTTATGAACCTACCCATGCACATAGTCCAAATAATCAGCAACAGAAGATAATACATGCAAAGACGATTTGCATTTTTTTGCAAGACATAAAATTTTGCTTGTTTCTTCGAGCGCAGACATTTTGCCAAATTTGTAATAGGAACTTAAAGCAGCTCCTACAAGGCTTTGCCAAGCACATTTGGAAACTCCAGCAATATTTTCTGAAAGGAACATCAAATAATTATTCACAATTGAACAAAAGCAATCTGGGCAATGGTACAAACATATTACTCCCTCCATCCACAAATTATAGTCCACTTTTGTTTTGGCACGAATATTAAGGATGTGTTTCTTTTACTATTTTACCCTTATTATGACCATTAATAGCATTAATTATTTTAGAACAACGTGATAGATTATAACTATACTAAAGAGTATATTTGGGAACACGATAATAAATTTAACATGAAAAAGAAAGTGGACTATTTTTTTTTTGGACATCCCAAAAAGGAAATGTGGACTATAAATTGTGGATGAAGGGAGTAATAAAAAACCACTTCCATAATCTTTAGGACAATACACCACCAGCTTAGTTAGTGTGTTATAATGGTACATCGCCCTCAGATAACTAAACTTATTCTCAAGGAAGAAAATGTTACCGTGAATGACAAGTTGATCAACGGCAGATTAAGAAAGTCAAAAAAACTTCCCCAAAGGATTTAAAATAACAACCACCTCAGTCGAATGAAAGTATAACATTAAAGCCATTTTCACATCACAAATCATTCTTGTAGATAAATGCAACAAAGAGTAGACAGGACTCAAAATCACATTCATATTTGAACTATTTTTCCACAATTGAAGGAAGAAAAAAAAAATCTCACCATCTTCAATCATCAAGAGACTATCTAGTGCATCTATCAAATCCATTAGTAATGATGGCTTTGCACGGATACCCATCATATGAGGATAACAGCAGATGACTCCCCAGAGAAGAGCCAACTTGTCCTTGTCAATTACAATAGATGATAGATCACCAGAAGTAATATCATTGATCACTCCAATCCAGGAGAAGATAGCCCCCTGTACAAAAACACATATCCTTGAAAGACTTTCTTCAGATGTTCCATCTAAGAAGCTGGAACTTAGATGGTCCTTTTGCAATCTCTCACAGAATGACAAAAGCATAAATAGAACTTCCTCCTGTGAAGTTTCTATTAAATCATTCATTGCACTGAAAATCCAATAGAAAGTGTTAACGTGTGCGCTGAAACTACAAAATGATTTTGAACATCCCCAAATTAACTGAACTGTGATCATTACCTTAATATATTAACTCTGAATGCATATATTATGCATGGTTCTTTCTCCAGCAGCTCTCTAATAAAAGCCAAGCAACTAAAATCCAAACCATGTATATTAGAATAAAGAAGAGATAGGAACAGAAAGAAAATGACAACAAAAAAAACAAAAATATTCCACTTGGGGCAACACCTTGAGTTCCTCAACTGAAACACAGGAGCCCATTCCAATGAACAGTCAGAGATAGTAGACATATCATTTGAACTTTTGAGCCCATCAAGAATGCATAGCATTAATTGCAGAACCTTATCAATAACTTCAGAATTGCCTTCTTCCACCACGATGCTAGAAGGCACGATAAACTTCTGAATAATTGACCTTACTCGTTCAATCATTGGTCGGTAATCTGTACAATATACAAGCAGATTAAGTTGGCAATGAAGAGGAAAATAGATAATATACATTCTTCCTAACCCTTCTTATAATTTATTTCTCTCAAATAAAATGAATAGGAATATAGATGTGAGTTCAAAAACAATGACCAACTTCAGAAAACAATAATGAAACCCAAGTCTCAAAGAATATTATTGCTCACCAGAAACCTTCATCCCATTATTAATCTGGACAGTTGAAACAAGCAATGATAGAAGGCAAGTTAGATGCCGGTCATTTTCAGAGTCACCTATTCTCTGGTATAAGCAATTCCAGATCAAATTTAACTCCTTTGGTTCCAGATCCTCACATAATCTTTGAAAGGTAGTAGTTAGAACTTCAATAACAGAGCCCACATCTGAAAAAGAAAAGGAAGACAGAGAGAGAAACACAATTACACAAAAGAATCCCACTCACAGAAATAATCAATGGCTTGATGGGCATAAGCCATCCGACCAAAGGATCTAGTTATCATAGTAAAGCAATCTACTAGTCATAACAAATTAATTAAAAGCAAAAAAATGCACTGTAGGTTCTCGGGGTTAAACATAGGATACCAAATTTAGACATAAGAAAAAATTTAAACCTTAGACTACTCTCACCAACATCAGTATGTGCCACTTTGAATCTTGTCATGTTATTTCACTTATCAGAAATCCTATACATGACTAAGAAGAAGAAAAGATATTTATACCCTAGACATACAGTCTGATTTTCTCCCAAAATGAATAGGGTAGAAGCTAAAGCAAAATTTGCCCAAAATATTATATGATTAATGACTCCAAATATTGTTCGCACAGCATTTTCTCCATTACACTGACAAACATGAAATTTATAACAACTAAGTGGCAAGGAAGCGTGCAAATGATATTAATATATTAAACTCTAAATAGTTGATATAAAGCCATGTCTTAGTGAAAGAGCTTGCCTTGGTCAAACTTATCACCGATAGTAAATATAGAATTTTCTGTCAACATCCGTAATACTTGATCTGCTCTTGAATGAAACCTTGACGAGGTTCCTCTCATGATATGATAAAGTAAAGCACTGGCTCCAGATTTTCGCACAAGTAATGGTTTTTTGACAACTTCAAACATGATCTTTCTAATGCCTGCAATTAGAGGCACACATCATTCACTTGAGCATAAATTCAAAGTTGAATGCGCATTATTCAAAGGAAAACAAGCAATGAGGTCAGCAAAAATATAGAAGCAAAATTATTTCTTTCATCCCCCCAATAACAAAGGAATAAACCATCACTGAATTTGAGATGTCAAATATCATCTTTGGCAGAATACCTATAAGCATCTTTTAGGCATACAAAATGAGTCCATAATCACATGTAGAAAATAAAAATGAGAAAGTACAACCTCACTACCGAAAAAATTAGCATATCCATTCCACGACGACACAATAACTTCACATAATAGAAATTTATCAAGTCCTATACTCATATATTTAGTGGTCCACAGTGTTCAATAAATAATTCAACTTCATAAAGTTCCTACAGCAAAGCCAATAATAATTTAAACATATGATCTTCCAGATTATAGTAAGTACTAATTCACAAAAGGGCCTTTTGTCTTCCCAGACACAACAGCAATAGCATGACTAAACAAGCAAACAATATCTTCTACATGTATTATTCAGCAGCGCATTTGGCACTTCAAGCCGCAGATTCTTATAAGGTAAGCCCACTTGGGATAAACCAAGATTAGTCAAAATTCCATTAATTTATATATTACTTCTTAAATTATGACATTTCAAGCTTATTGAAGATTCCCGCCAAGAGATATAAAGTTCACCAGCTGCCAGTTAATTACATCTTCAAAACCCAACTTGGTGCATTACATATATAGGCAGTAGAGCAGTGAATTCAACAAAGCATCACACACAAACACAAGAAGCATGCTTCACATGTAAATATTCATAACACATTTGCTCTTTATTCATGTGAAGAGCAACTTACTGGAAACAGATTGAGGCAATGAATTTGAAAAATCACAGCACAATAATACCTTTTCTAAGTTGCTCCTTGGGAGCATTTCTCAGCAAGAATGATGTCGCCTCAGCCATAAATTCTTGTACATAGTCCTTTGGATAGTATCTTAATTTTATTGTCGACCTTCAAAAGTATAAATAAAATTATGAGGGGAAAAAGCAATTCCACCTATTACAAGCTTATAAAAATATGTTCGTAAACTATCATTTTCACCTATCTTTAACACTATATAAACTTCAGAATTTCTTAGGGTTAGTTTTCTAGAATCAGCCCACACTTGAAATTATTATAAGACTACCATAGCATTTGGAACAAATGAATTCTACAAAATTTCAGAATTTTTAGCAAGTCCATTTAAGTCATGCTTGGGACATAAAAAAGTATTTAACAATTTAAATTCTATCAAATTTAATTGATTTGAGACAAGTTCTGTCCAATATTGATCCTCAATCGTGAATAAATTCCAGACCACCAAGTTATAAAATTAATTGGACTCGAACGCCAACTCTTGTTGCAGAACAAGAACTCAATCTCTCTATCATAAGCACGTTCCACTATTAAAAAATTGAGTTCTATTCTCATTTGTCCCAACGTAACTGAGTTGAATTCAACTGAATTCCAGGTAATAAAATACCAAACAAAAAAGTTTTCCAAACAGAATGTATAAGGTGTTTCATTATCCAATCATAAAAATGACAAAAGATTCAATGAGCAGCCACAAGTAGAACATAAAGTAAGTCAATATTATCATATCATTCCTAATCTTGAGCAGCTACAAGATTGTTCAATAAAACATACAAAGTCAAAATTACCATATCATACTTCAGCACATTTACAACATCCTTGACCATACCTAATCTTGAGCAGCTACAAGATCATTCAATAAAACATACAAAGTCAAAATTACCATATCATACTTACTTCAGCACATTTACAACATCCTTGGCGAGATATTTTTGCAAGTACATCAGAATATAAGCCCATGATGTAAAGATCTGCAAAAAATACTAGATTAAAGTTCATACAAATGAAGCAGAGTACACTAGAAAAAATGGCATCTACAGATTATATGTCATCATAGAAACCATTTTTAGACCTGTTCAATGATCTCTGGCTCCCTGTCAGCACCACTTTTGAGGAGAGAGGCAAATGAATCTGCAATCCTGGGCAAAAAGCTGGCAAATCCCAAAAGTGAAAAAATTCTCCAAGTCAAAAATAAAAAAATAACAAAATTAATTAACCCCAAAATAACAAGATTCACATAGAACATCAAAATTAAGAAACTACGAATTATTTTTTCAAAACTTGACATCAACATGATAGTCTACTCACATAAATAGAACATAAAAAGTTAATACATCGGGAACAAGCAGGAAGCAATCCAAAACTTTGAATCCCTCTTTTGACCAACCAAGAGCCCAGAAAGTGGGAAACAAAAAAGTAAGGACCAGGAGCATAGAACTTCAACATTTGAGTCTGCCAGAGCGTAGATATGGGTAAAAGAGGGTGGTAGAGAAAGAAAGTTCAAAGAAAAGATAGAGGATTTAAGAGTTGAACAAGCAGACACTTGAGTGCCAAAGACAATTCACATACTCAGAGAGATAGAGGTTCTATAGACAATTCTCCAAAACAACTTCTATTTACTCCATGCATTAATTCACAAAAAATGAAATATTGGACTAAATCTTAATTCCAAACTATTTGGGTCAATTATATGGATTCTTTTCCTATATTCCACCTGGTTTAGCGCCATATCTTCAAAAGATCTTGCAGCCAATAATTCCTTCCTCACAACTTTCCCTAAACCAATCTACATTGTGCCCTCACTAATTTCATTAAAAATAAAAAGAAATATAAAAAAAAAAAAAAACTCCTTATACAAGTATTCAAAAGCATGGGAAAATGGATTTGCTATGGCTAATTAATATAATTCGAAAGAATGTAGAAAAAGCAAAATCAATGACAGCCAATCAGAGAAATATTGAACTCACGATATAAATTCCTCTAGTAGATCTCTAGATAGAACTGCAATTAACCTGTAAAAATCAACGCATGAGTTGCAAACAAGGAAAAAAAATGTTATATATCCAGAAAAGAAAAGGGTATGCAATTTTTTTTTTGGATAAAAAATAAAGAAATTTATTGAAGATAAGAGAAACAATTATATCTTATGAGGAAGAAGATATCCACCAAAATAGAAAAGCAGGAACACAAAACAAAAGGATATTCCAGTCCCATCAAGCAACAGCTGAACAATCTAGTCTCAGAACTCTAGAATCAGAATATCATAATGACTTCAAAGAAACTATCCTATCTCAACAAAATACGAAAGCATGTTAATATAAATATGAACAGTTCAAGAATTTAACAATGCTGTTAGTGTTAAAAAATTAAATAATCATTTCCAAACATGAGAGACTAATTTTTCTAGTAGCAAAAAAAGGTAATGTAGAATTTTTAGGGAAGCGCAGAAAGATTATTCAGATCAAGTCCATAGTTGGTCATCCTCTTGGTTTTAACAGGAATTCAAACATCGTCTTGCACTATTAGAAGTCAAGCTAATCTCCTGCTTGATATCAAAGGGGGTAACTAAACAAAGACATATTATCATGTACAGCAAAGACCTGGCAGGAATGACTAGCCTAACTCAAGTAAATATAAATAGAAAAAATAGAGCCATTTGTTCCCAATGGACATAGGTCATGCATTTAAGGTCAGATGATAAAAAATCCCTAGGAGACAACAGCTGTCAATCTAAAATAGGCAATATCTTGCCATTTGGGTTTTCCAGTTTTGAGCTAAAACACTTCAATTTATACTATATGCGCTGCTTTCTTTTTTATTTGCTCAATCACCTATACGTGACTCATACTCATCCAAATATTGAACAAACCTATTCATCAAAAATACAATAAGATTAATGCACCTGTCATCACAAAGTGCAATTGCTCAGTGTATGTTTGCTTCAAAACTTCATTTCCCACATCTAGCCATCCAGCAGGCAAGAATTTGATCACATTACCAGAAAGTCTAATTTAACGCTGAACTGATGAAAAATGGAAAAGAAAGTGATTCACTGACACACACAGCACCGATCAATAGTTGTTGTCCTCCTATTTTCAACCTTATATGATAGTCATGTCATGAATCCTGAATCAGGATGAATGTCATCATAGTTCAAAATTAAAATAGTCCACTATCTACATCAGTACATTGGTGATGTTCAATAGCAAGAATTGCTCCAAAAAAAAAAACAGCCATCACATACTTCTCAAATTTGAAGAAACTAAATTATTCAAACAATGAATAGAAATCAGAAATGACAAAGACATTGTTAAGGATCATCTCAAAGAGAAGGACAAACATTCACCAGAAGGAAGAGTCGTGTACCTGAGAATAGGCTCAAGCGATAACCGTGCTTTCATTTGTAATCTAGAAAGAAGTTCTGATAAAATTGATTCTTTGTGCAATAGGACCAAAGGTAATGTCTGTACCAAAGGCATCATCTTCTCATAAAACGATATGAAGTCCTCTGCAGTATTCAATTCCTGTATTTTTGCCACCATAAACATCATGAGAAGGATGAAACCAAATATAAAAAAGTCAGCCTATCTTTGATGTCCTTTTGAAACTTATAACCTACATGCATCCCTTTGTACATAGAGGCTGCAGCCCAGGCAGCATACATAATACAACTGCTATAACCCAACCAAGTTAATAATATCCTATACAGGAAAGTGGATCACGCCAAATACTCAACTAAGCCTTAGTACCAAACAAAACTAGATGAGGCTGTGTATATAATTCTGCCTAGAGTATACCCTTGGTTAGATCATATACATTTTGTTCCAACCTCAGATTGAGAAGGGTTGCAGTAGGTGAGAACTAGATTAAAAACCTTGTCACATATCAAGACCAAATAAGAACTATAAATAATGCATATCCACAAGAAATGAGCATCATTGAATTTAAAATACCAATATTAATTTCGCGTGGGGGGGGGGGGGGGGGGGGGGGGGGGGGGGGGGGGGGGGGGGGGG
>CANXYC012405935.1:0-13114 GCA_948193065.1 Aleurites moluccanus | reverse complement strand
AAAGTAACAATTTAATTCAAGGAAGATTTTGAAGAAATTTTGGTAAGTTGTTGATTTTTGAGTTCTTTTGATTTAATGATGTTTACATGATGTTCCTTGATATTATTTATGGATTAAAACTCATTTTGTATGATTGGAATTCAAAAGAATGGATTGAAACCCTAATAGGAAGAACATTGAATTAAAATATGGTTTTGATGGATTAATTGCTTCATATGTTATTCATTTGATGTGTATAGCATGAATTGATGATTAAATGATTGAAATAAATTGATTTGGATTGAAAATAAGCTTGGCTGAAAGTTATGATGATTAGGGTTTGGTGTGCATTTTGTTGTTTTAGGTGTTTAAATGATGGAATGAGTTGTATTTGATATGAATGTGATGAATTAATGGTTGAATGTTGGAAAAGAATCCATTTGGAAATGAAGTTGTTTTGGCCGAATGTGATGAACTAGGATGGTGAAATGTGTTTTGATGTTTGTTAGGTTTAAATGCCTAAATGTGATACATTTGATGTTTATATATGTTAATTGATGAAATGGCATTGAAAAATGAATGAATAGAATGGCTTTTGCTTAAGTTGGACAAGATTGAGTTTACTAGTTTAAGGTGTTAGGTTAATGTGATTAGTAAAGTTAAGTTTGAATATGAATAAGTATGGAAAATGGTACAAATGTATAGGTTTAAATATGTGAAGAATGAATGATTTGAGTACTTTGGAAATAATCTTGAACATGGTGTATGTTTGGTATAGAATCCTAAGTTAAGTGTATATGAGTTTGTAAAGTGATATGTATGTGATGCATTTGTATACTGTAGGCTAAAAGTGATGATAAAATGGACTTATAGCATAAAGGAATGAGAAGTGTGTAAAAAGTGCAAAGTGTACTTAGTAGTGCATATAGTGAATGCCTTGTATGCTTTGATATGTTTTTGTGCAAATAATGTATTTTGTAATGATTTTATACCTTACCGGAGTGTTATGTGTGAAAATAGGTGAATCGTCGAAAACTCCCGATCGGAGTGTCGAGCGGCGGGCTGACTAGGGCTCGGGATCAGTGTTATTGGGGAATAAGTGTTTGGAAGTGATAGAGGTGGGTCCTTATGTATAATCATGCATGATTTGCATCATATATATCATATTATGTCATTTGAGCTTTAGAAATGAAGTTTGTTACCCAAAAGTGCATAAAGTATAAAATGGCTCGTAAATAAACCCACCGAAATGACCTAAACTGACTTAAACTTTGACGGGCCATAAAATAAAAACCAGAAAGCCAATTGGGCCATCACTTGGCCCAATCATCTAGTCTCGACCTAAGTTTTGAAACGGTACCTCATGGCCCACCTAATTCTTTTGGTAACATAGTTAACCAGAAAGTACTCAAAAATCCCAAAACGGACCCGTAATTTGCGAGCCAGCTGCGGCAGCGCAACTGGGCCCCGCCGGGCCAATTTTTGACAAATTCCAAACTTGTTCTATTATTCTTCATACATGTATATATGATTATTTTATTGCTATATGAACTATAAATATGCCATATTTACTGTTATTTAAAAGCACACTCATATGATATTAGAACAGGGCTATTTCGATGGTATAGCGGGTAAATTCTATCGACTGTGTGCACACTGTGTTTTGGGGACCCTTGCTAGAGAGGGATGTTATATTCTCTAGTCGTAGGAAAAATATCCCTTATGAGAGTAATGTATTTATGGGACCCCTACTAGGGAGGGATGTTATATTCCCTAGTGCACTTTATGATAGTGCTGTGTACTGAATTTCAGAAAATAATCCAATCCTGTTATATCATATGTGTGCTATCTTGTACGTTGGATACTTAAATGATCTTTATATTGATATTTATATAGATACTTGTTTACTTATTCAATTACTATCTTATATTAAATTCTTCAGGCCATATATGGGCAAATACATTTTCATGAATATTTACTGCATTTTTATACATCTGGATTCACTGAGTATTTTTATACTCATTCCCTAGTGGTTTAATTTTTCAGGTCAGCTGTAAGGCACGCTTTCCATTGGCATCTCCTACTCCTGCCTTGGAAGTTACTAGTGATCATGTAAATATTAAACTCCAAAAGAATATGTAAATATTGTACAAAATAGAAGTTCCATGGTACTGTATATTAAGGAACGGCATGTAGATATAAGTTTGAATTTGCATCTTTATAGTTTTGCTTACTGATTATATTATGGATGTATATGTTATGCAATGTATGGAAATGACTGGTTGTGCAGATATATGTATATATGGAGTTGTTGTTGGATATCTAGAGGGATCATTGACTTGAGAGTGATTGTGGATGATTATTAGAAGTGTTGTTTACTTGTTTTATTTTTGGGTATAGCCTTATTATAGAGGAGATGCTATCGAATTTTCTTCAGCATTTTTAGGCTAATTAAGCTGATTATATCAATTGCATGCCATATAGTATAGTTAATTGGGTTCTTCGTGGTACTGGTAGCTTATGCAACACCCGTACCCTAGGACCGTTGCGACCCCCAGGTTGGGTCGTGACTCATCAAACCCAAAACCATTTGGCATTAAAAACCTATTTTAGCCCAAAATCATTTGGTACTAAAAACCTCTCTAAGCCCAAAACCATTTAGACACTATCTCTGTAAAGCCTAAAACCATTTGGCCTATAGAGCATTAAAGTGAAGCCCAACTAACCTTTAACTCAAAAGAGATTTAAGCAAAGCCTAAAATCCAAAAAACCTTTGAGCTTTAAAGCAAAAACCCAAAACTCAAAAATTTTTGTACTTTAAAGTAAAGCCCAAAGCCCAAACACAACACTGACTCAAAATTCTTATAGCTTTAAAGCAAAGCCAAAAATACACCTTAGCCCATTTTACCTTAGGGAATCATTTTCCCTCAAAATTTGCATATACAAATCTATACCTTCATCGACTTTTCATACCTTAAAACCTAGAACAAAATTAGGTTTTCTTAAATTGAGTACCTAGAATAGAGTTAGGTTCCTTAGAACATATTTAGGCTTCCTTTTCGATATAGTAACCCTGTTCTTTGTTTTACTTCAAAGGTATCGATGGCTAACCCAGTCAATATGGATGTAATTGCCACACTTCTTACCACCCGTCTTAGGAGACAAGAAGAAACCATACAAGCCAATTTCATGGATGCGCATAATGCTCAACACCAATCCATTATTAAAGAAGTGAAAGGGATGATGGACCTTAATCGGAACACCAATCAAACCTATACTATGAATCACACACCTTTACCATACCTCCCTTTAATGTTAAATTAGAACAACACTATCTCAAATCCTTCTTATGTTAATCAAACCAACGATGTGCCTCCTTCCAACGTTGGTCAAACCAATATCACACTCCTACCTCAAGTAACCAATCCTTCCACTTTAGACTCTTTCCACGTAGGAGAAACCCATCTAAGCATACTTGAAGAAATGAAAAAAAAAATCATCAAATCCTTGAAAAACCACAATGACCTTATTGATGTGGAAATTCTAACCCTTTTCCTAATGCAAGCTTCTACAGAGTTTAAAATACCCAAAATGGACCAATTTAATAGAACCACTTGCCCTAGAACCCATTTGAAGATATATGTGGGGGCAATGAAGTCTTTGGGACTTAGCAATGAGTTCCTTATTCATCTTTTCCAACAACCCCTAACTAGAGCTGCCAACAGATGGTTTCTCTACCAAGACAATAACCAAAAAGGGACATAGGAAGATATTTGTAATGATTTTATCAGACAATATCATTATAATATTGAAATGGACATCACTAGGTGTGACTTAGAAATCAATAAGCAATTTTCAAAAGAGTCCTACGCTTTTCTTACAAGGTGGAGGGATAAAGCTGCTCAAATATTGAACCGACTAACTAAGCAAAAGAAAGTAGATATCATTGTTAAAAATCTACTCTTAATTTACCAAGACCATTTGTTAACCCAATAGCTGCCTAACTTCAAGGCTTTAGTTGCAACTGTCACAAAAATTAAAGACTGCATCCAAAATGAACAGTTTCAAGACGAAACTCCTATCACTTATCATAACAATGATGAAATATATGCAATAAGAACTCAACCACCTTTGAGGCTAAGCTGATATGCCTCAATTCCACCATTTCCTTTATCATGAATTTGACCCATGCCAAGGCCCATGAACCTTTAAGTGGAAATTGACCCATCTTATCATGTAAACCAAATGAAGCCCAATTAGCATGATTTATAGAGGAGTGCAAGCCTAACTAATCTAACATATTTGAGATTAAGTCTGGCTCCAAATATAGATCCGAGTTTGAGTAAGGGTCTACCATTTTGTTTTTTTTTTCTATTTCTTTTAACCATATTGGTCCATTTGCTTTCCTTGCAATGTTATTTAATTATAAAACATATATATTACTTTGTTAAAAGTGTGTACTTCCTTTCTTTTTATCTTTCTTATTTGATTTGAAGATAATGAGCAATAAAAGAATAAAAAAATGAAAAAAATGTGAAAAAGTAATAAATCAATGAATTTTGGAAATCATTTCCATCATAAGTTGTCTATGAAATGATCAAAACTCAAATATCTTGAGAGAATCACAAGTTGCTTCATCAACTTCCAATTAACGGAATAATGAAGGTAACAATCAAAAGACCATCAAATGATGGGTTGTCCATGATCTCTTCATCAATTCTTAACAAAGGAGATGGTTAAAGAAATAAAAAATGACGAAATAAATTGATCTAAAAAAAGGCATCACCAATCAGTTCACATGCTCCTAACTAGTGGGATGATTAAGGCAATAATTCAAAGACCATCAAATGATGGGCTGTCAATGATCTCTTTCTTCACACTCAATCGAGGGAACAATCAAAGTGATGATCAAATGATGGTAAAATAAAAATCATCCATGATATTTTAATCAACCTCTAATCGTTAGGACAATCAAAACAAGTGATAATCCAATGCTCATTGCATTTTGGATAATTGAACCTCACAATAAGGGGGCAACAATCACAATGTGGTCCTGATACCTTTAGAAAGATTTTTCATAGACTAAGAATCAAATAAGTCCAGAATAAGGAAGAACAATGATTCAATCCATGATGGAATGATTTTTCATGTTCAAATGACAAATTTTATTGATTTAATGTAAAAAATAAAACATATAAAAAAGAAAAAAAAACTTGCTAAATTAAAAACCCAAAAGGGATGGTTTACATGAAAATTAAAGCAAATTCGTCGAGTTGAAAACTCAAAAGGGCAGCTAAAAGAGAAAAATGTATCTTCCTATTTTGAATCCATTTCAAAATAATTCTTCTTGAAGTGCATACTTTTCACTTTATCATTCTCAAAATCCATAGTAGCTCAACTAACTCTTCTTTTGGTTAGAGTCATCCCTCTTCATGTCGATTGTTTAAAAAGGGAGTCGAACAACTCTACCTCCCTTCATAGTGATCTTTTGAGTCAACCATTCAAAGTCATCATTCTTCGTGTCAAAAGCTTTTTTCTTAAATCATCATAAGAGCTAACGAAGCTTTCGAGTCAATGCCCTCCATATCAATCTATCATATGCCTTTATTCCATATTTATCCCATCTATTAGCTAAAGCAATTAAATAGCTAAACTGCCTTTATCTCTCATTTGGGACATGTCTATAAAGCTGTTATCATCAAATCACTACTTGGTTACAGTAGCGTAATAACTCTTGTCCATCATCTGAGGTAAGTCCTCCAAAATCATCAATCCTAAAGTCAAATGTCTAATTGTTAAATCAAATAATTTTTCTTCATTTTGAATGGATTTTTTTTAGTCATTAACTCATCAGTCAGTTTCACTAAATCCAATTGACGTCATTCTAGTCATTGACCTATGTATTAGTCTCATTAAGTCTAATTGACAAAGTGTCACCCGTGAGTCATTTCAAATTATGCTGCCTAAACCTCTTAAAAGATTCAACTCATTCTTAAATAAAGCCCAAGTTTGGGTAAAACAAAAATCAATTCATCAGAACCCTAGGTCATATGAAGTAGATTCTATAAATGCACTTGTTCATGAAAAGCCTTTAAGTCATTCTTGAAGTCCATTTTCCTTGGTGAAACCAAAATCCAAACTCTCAAAAGAGTCCACATATAAAAATAATTTTTGGATTGTCCAAACAACTAAGCCCTTTATCAAATTTAAAACTCATTTTCTTTTAAAATTGATAAACCCTCAAGATGGATCACAAATCAAGGTCTATGAGATCCAAACTATCCTTGGATAGCCTAAATGGCCAAACCATTTTATCAACAGTCCAAACTTATTTCACAAAGCCTCCGAAGTTGACCTAGAGATAGCCATAAATTCATCCATCCAATAAATCACACATAGTAGTAACAACATTATCTTTGAAAAAGAACCAAGCAGATAGACTTATGTTGAAGCTTAAAAACTTATTTGGCTTAAACACCTCAAACAAAAAGCCAATCCTTTGATTCAAACTAGTAAATCCTTCAAGGCCAAACTTTACCTTAGCCTCCTTAGATAGTTTTAACCAATCTGACAAGAAAAATCCTTCAAGGCCAAACCCGACCTTAGCCTTTTTAGATTATTCCAACCAATTTGATAGTACGAATCCACTTAAGGACAAACCTAACTACAGCCTTCCCAAATGACCTTTATGATTTCAATTGTTCTAGCTTGACCAATCAACACAAGGCCATACCTGATCACAATCTTATAAGATAATCCTTAAACCTAAACTGAGTAGGGTATTAACTAGCTGTAATACCCTACATTTATGCTATAGTTATTAAGCAGTTTCATTAGATATCGGACCAATAGCATTGATAATAGTTAAGAAATTTCAAGAATTAATACAGTATTCAATTAGAGTTAATTTTTCTTAGTTACATGGATAATGAGAGATTAAGAATAATAATAGTTAATCATATGAAGAAAGTATGGAAAAGTATAAAAAATGATGGATAATTAATGGAGCGGAAAAATCGTAAATAAGTAGAATCCCAGGAGTATTTTGGGAAATTCACTGTCCACTACTTAAAATTGTTTCGAAAGCAGTATAATGATAAACTACTATTAAAAATAAGTTATTTCACTCCCCACTTTAGAATCTAAAACTAAACAAAATTGACAGAATAAGCTACATAAAGTTTTGGGATCAAAGTAAAATTAATAAAAGTTTTGAGGAGGAAAACATAATTTTTCATAGTTCCTACCTATAAATACCATGCCTTAGCTAAATTTTCCATTCATTTCTTCCTTCTTCTTCTTTCATTGCTTTGGCCGAACCTACCATAGCCATTTCTCTATCAATTTCAAGCTAAAATCCAACCTTGTTTCAACCTTTTCCATCCAATTTTCTCCAAATATCATAAAGAAAATCAAGAATCCATCATTTGAGGATTTCAAACACTTTTTCCATCAGAGGTAACTTGGTGATTTGTTTGATTATTTAAGTTAATTAAGTGTTTTAGATGTTGAATTAGATGGGTTTGACAATTGATTGCACCAATTAATGCATATAGATAGAAAACACCAATTTCAAATCCTAAATTGAAGTTGTAAGATGCCAAACCCTAAATTACTCATCTTTTATGTCTAATTTGGTTAGAATTTGTTTAATTGATGTTGGTTTTGGTGTAGAACACAAAGAGGAACAAGATTGCCTATTTTGCCTCCTTTGAAGAAATTAGTGGAAATGAATTTTCCTAAGCAATTGGAAGCATTTGGTGAGTTTAATATGCATCATATAACATGTCTAATGTATTAAAATGAATTTTGGAAACCATCCTTGAAAGTTCATGTTTGGCCGAACCATGATTGAAGTGTTACTTTGAAAATTTGGCTTGGTTTTCCATTTATTTCACAAGCCATTTTGATTCATTGTATATTGTTGTTTGTTGGAAACCAATTGCATATTGTGTTGCCTATATTCTGAGCTTATTGTTTGACATGGGGGCAATATTAATGTTGCACCAAAACCTTATCAAATTGCTTAATGAAAGTTGCACACCAAGTGTTTAACAAAATACCTCAATGAAAATCCCATAGTCCTAGCATTTCAATGCCATTGTCACCAGCGATATTGGCTAGCCAATTGTGCCAACCCAAAAGATCTTGAATGCCAACTTTGTTATCCAAACCCATAGTTGATTGTTATATCTATTGGTATTCTGTATGTACCTTCCATTGATTATATGTTATCGATTGACAGTACTAGTTGTTTGATTTAAAATCTATTTGAATATTGATGAGCTATTTGGATCCTATTGATATCCATTGATTTGTTTCTATCCTATTTCTGCATTATATATTGATTTGACATAGCTACCTTTTCGACGGGGTAGTGGGTAAATACCGTCGGCATTATGCACAATGTATATTATGGACTTTAGCTGGGAAGGGTTATTTTTCAGAGTCATAAGGCTTGGCTTGCCTTATGTATATTACATGAGATTATACATGATTAAATGTGTTAATGCCTAATATTTGTCTTATCCATATGATATGTTTATTAATATCCTATTTATCGATCACAAACCATTGCTTTTGTTTAATATCTTGTCTTCTGTAATTTGGTGTGCAACCCTGTTAACCATATTGATAACTGCTATTTTATTGTTTATCCAACATTTTTCCTTTGATATGATGTATATTAAATTCACTGAGTATTTTTATACTCATTTTTTAGTTGTTTAATATTTTTCAGGGTAGGAGTAGAAGGCGGGTTCCAGATTCCTTTCTTCTATGGAACCAATGATATATTTTGATCAGTATAATTATTTTAACTCTGTACTATGTAATTGTTCTAGTAGCTCCATGGTCATGTGTAAAGAGATATAGAAAGACTGTATAAATGGATATATGATATTATATGGAAGTTTATTATGAATATGGTATATGTGATTAATGATTACAGCAACATATTAGAGAATGACAATTTATAGAATACAGAATGCAGAGTAATATAATAATGAATTGGGTAATAATAAGTTGATAATTGGATAAGATATGAGTTCTACGGGTGTCAGTTGCCACTGGTAGATCCTGGATCCTAGGATTGTCATGTTCCAAATTTGGGACTTGACAGAGGTGGTATCAGAGCATGGGTTTATATGAATAGTAACTAGATACAATGTTAATATGACATAAGTAAACCATGGAACTTAAGAATTTATGTTTCGTTTGCGATATCATACTGTCATCTATTTTTTGTAGTAATCAATATGTTAGAGAGACAAAGAGGCAGAGGTGGCATTTAATGAATAATTAGTCAGGGAAGAGACAAAGGAACCTCCCCATTCCTGACGAAGGTGTTACGTCCTGATTTCGGAACATGACGGTCCTAAAATGCAGGAGATGCCAAAGGCGACTTGCACCCGTAGAACCCAATATCATATTCTATTATCATATACCATCATGTTATTATCCAATTAGATACTTAATATTCATTATGTACTCTGATACTATGTAATCTGTCTGTCTGTAATTTGTTTTGCAATTAGCTGTAATCATCATATTCATATGCAAAATTACTATTTCATCTCCATATAATATCATATATACATAATATAGTCTAACCATGCCATATAGACATTACCATGGAGCAACTAAAATATATACATAAATACAGCATTTAAATAATTACATTGCCAAAATATGTCTACAGAATTCCACAGAAGAACAATAGTCAGGAATGTGCTTTCTACTTTGCACTTGAAAAATAGGAAACAACTAAAGGAATGAGTATAAATACTCAGTGAATATAATACGCATCATTTAACGGAAATAGGTTAGATAATCAAATAAACAATAGGTAAATAATCAATAAAATTATAAGGTTGCACACTAGAATACAAAAATGGGGCAATAATGACATAATCAATAATTTGGAATCAAAGAATAGATCAATAAAGCTCATATCATATAAATATGACAGATAGTGGGCCATGAATATGCATAACACATATTAATCTCATATCAATGTACATAAAACTGATAAGATCTTATGACTAGGACAGTTAACCCTTCCCAGCTAGGGTACCATGTAAAGTCAATGTGCACATGGCGGTTGGTATTTACTCGCTACTCCTTCAGTGAGGAAGCTCAATCAAATCACATCATATCCATTATAGGTATGGAACAAGTCAATAGGAAACAATAGGAAGCAATAAGCTTATCAATAAACAACAGCTTTCCAATAAATCAATCGATACTGTAATTCAATAACGGATAGCAAATAGAATAAATAAATGGAATAACAATGGATATAACAATCACGAAAGGTTTGGTATACATATTGGTTATCAAAGGTTTAATGGTTGGCCCAATTGACTAGCCAATGTCACTAGCGACAATGGCATTCAAATGGTAGGCTTACAGATGAAACAATTGATAGGCCTATGAAAAATGAACTAGGCATTTTGTCAAACACTTGGTATGTAATATTTAATTAACAAATTGGTTAGGTTATGGTACAATATTGACTTTTCCCATATATCAATAACAAGTTCACAATCAAGGCTACACAATAGATAATAAATATCCAACAATTAACATCAATTAAAGAATCAAAATGGCATGTGAATTAAGAAGAAAACCAAACAAAATACAAAGGAGTGAATAGTAGCAATGGGTTCGACCAAGAATGGGAATTCAATGAAGGATTCCAATCATCAATTCAATGTTAAATGATGCATATTAAACTCACCTCACACTTCAAATCGGCTAGCAAAATTGATTTTCCACCAAAATCATCAAAGGAGACAAAAAGCACATTCATCCAAATCTTGATTTTCTACACCAAACCAATCACAAAATAATCTTCTATTAGCCTCCAATTAACATAATTTAAGCTAATTAGACATTATACAACATCAATCCAGAGTTTAAAATCAAACAACTTCAATTAGGGTTAGGAAAATTAGGGATTTTCTACCAAATGCATTAATTGATGCAATTAAGCACTAAACCCATCTAATTCAATGTCTAACACACATAAATCATCTATTTAATCAAAGAAAACACCTTGTTACCTTGGATGGATGACCTAGACAAAATCTCCCTTTAATGGTTCCTTGATTTGCTTTGAATTTCCAAGTGAAATCTTGATAGTAATTAGAAGAATAATGTTGGATTTTAGGTTTTCTTATGATTTTCCTTAGAAAACTAGCTTAGAAATGGTGGGAAATGGAGTAAGAAAGGTTCGGCCACATTGGTGAAGGAAGAAGAAAATAGCTAAAAATTTCCTAAGTACGACTTTTATACTTGGAAGTTCTGGCAAATTGCACTTTAGTTCTCAAACTATTTAACAATTGGACTTTGACCTCACATCATTCAGTAATTAATTTGTCTAATCTGTTGAGAATTAGATTTCAAAGTGGGAATTGAAATGACTTATTTTTATCTGTAATTTATCATAATATAGGTTTCAAAGTCATTTTGGGACATAGACAGTGGTTTTCCCAAAATACCCCTGAAGTTTCACTTATTTACGATTTTGCCATTATATTGATTTTTCAACATATTTAATACTTTTCCATACTTTCTTAATATAATTAACTATAATTATTCTTAATCTCTTATTAACCCCTTAACTGAGAAAAATTAACTTAAATTGAATACCATAAAAATTCCCTGAAATTCCTTAATACTATCGTTGTTTCCGGTCCGATAACTAATTAAATTACTGTGTACTTATGGCAATATTCTAGGGTATTACATTCTATCCCCCTTCAAATAAATTCATTCTCGAATTTAAAATAAATACATACCTCAATGTTGGAACAGGAAAGGATACTTGACCTTCATATCCTGTTCGCTTTCCCAGGTGCACTCCTCTATCGACTGATTTCTCCATAGGACTTTAACCATCGGTATTTTCTTATTTCGTAATTGTCTGACCTGTCGATCTATAATTTCTACTAACATCTCCTTTACCATAGGACCGACATGTTTTGAAATCGGGACGTGATAAATACATACCTCAATGCCGGAACATGAATGGATACTTGACCTTCATATCCTGTTCGCTTTCCCAGGTGCACTCCTCCATCAACTGATTTCTCCATAGGACTTTAACCATCGGTATCTCCTTATTTCGTAATTATCTGACTTGTCGATCTCTAATTTCTATTAGAAGCTCTTCATATGACAAGTCCTCATCTATTTCCACATCTTGCAACTCAAGTACATGTGACAGATCTAACGCGTACTTTCGTAGCATCGAAATGTGAAATACTAGGTGCATATGACTCAAATTGGGTGGAAGAGCCAATCCATGTAACACATTGCTGATCTTTTCTAATATCTCAAATGGTCTCACATATCTCGATGACAGTTTTTCCTTCGTCCCAAATCGCATAACACCTTTCATAGGAGAAATCTTAAGGAATACATGGTCACCAACTATAAAATGCACATCCTTCCGCTTCAGATCGGCATAACTCTTTTGTCTACTGAAAGCGGTCTTCATCCGTTCTTTAATAATTGGCACTTTTTCCACAGTCTCTTTAATCAACTATGGGCCTTCCAACTATTTCTCACCTGGTTCCACCCAACATACTGGAAACTGACATTTCCTATCATCTAGTGCCTTATAAAGAGCCATTCCGATCGATGAATGGTAACTATTGGTTTAGGAGAATTCAATCAATGGCAAATACTGATCCCAGTTACCCTTGAAATCCAAAACACACAATCGTAGAATATCTTCCAAAGTCTGAATAGTCTGCTCTGACTGTCCATCAATTTGCGTATGAAATGCTGTGTTGAACCGTAACTATGTACCCATAGCCTCCTGAAATTTCTTGTCACAGCCCAACTTAGGAGCCATGACGGTCCTAGGGTACGGGTGATGCTTTTGCTACCAATACCACGAAGAACCCATAAACTATACTATATGGCATGCATACACAAATAAGCTTAATAAAGCTTAAACAATACAAGAAAAATCGAGCAGCATCTCCTCTATTTAAGGAGCATGCCCTGCTGCTAAAAACGCAATTTATACACTTCTATAAATATATAACATTCATCTCATCAACTAGGATCCCTCTGGATCACCACAATACCTCAAACTCATCAATAGCTCAATACACATCAT